>NW_013659738.1:72523-98858 GCF_001077635.1 Thamnophis sirtalis | reverse complement strand
CAAGCGACACCTGCCTTCCCAGGCAAATGTGAAATCCAGTCTAACATCTGGCTGAATGTGAAATGAACCATAATAACATTGATGCTCTGGGTGGACCCATCCATCTTGGGGGGGGGGGGTTGATATTGACCACTTTGGGAGACCTTGGTTTAGGACTTTCACGGTCAAAGCCAGACCTTGAACTATGAAAAGAAACAAATTGGAGGACGAATAAACAGTACACGGATCTGGAGAAATCAGCAGAGGGCTGAGGAAAGGAGACATTTAAGACAAATGGGGGGGGGCACAACCTGTGGCCTAGCTTTCTCCAAGGCTGGCATCTTATATATGTGTGAACTTCATCTCTTCAGATCCCCCTTGTTGAGAATACTAGGAAATGAGATCCATGCTCCACATTGGGGGAGCAAGATTGGAAGCATTAAGATATAGTATTAAATCTAACTTGTTAGGACAGTGTTTCTCAACCTTGGCGACTTTAAGTCCTGTGGACTTCAACTCCCAGAATCCCCCAGCCAGCTATGCTGGCTGGGGAATTCTGGGAGTTGAAGTCTACAGGACTTAAAGTCACCAAGGTTGAGAAACACTGCTATAGAGATTGTTCTTGACTTACAACAGTTCATTTAGCCTCCATTCAAAGTGACAATGGCACTGAAAAAAGGGATTTATGACCGTTTTTCACGCTTACGACTGTTGCAGCATCCCCATGGTCACGCGATCAAAATTCAGACCCTTGGCAACTGGTTCATACTTATGACAATTGCAATGTGTGAGGGTTATGTGACCATTTTTTTTGTGACCAGAAAAGTTAATGGGAAAACCAGATTCACTTAATAACTATTTTAACTAATTTAAGAATTGCTTAGCAATTAGATTAACTTAGCAACTGTGGCAAGAACGGTCAGAAATCGGAGCAAAGCTCACTTAACAAATATCTCACTGAGCAACAGAAAGGGTGGGCTCAATTGACGTTGTAAGTAGAGGACTACCTGTGGACAAATCTCTAGGGTTGAGAGCTGTGGTTAGAATGCAGGCTGACTCTGCCTACTGCCAGCAGTTCAATCCTGACCGGCTCATGGCTGACTCAGCCTTCCATCCTTCCGAGGTGGTTAAAATGAGGACCCAGATTGTTGGGGGTAAGAGGCTGACTTTGTAAACCGCTTAGAGAGGGCTGTAAAAGCATTATGAAGCGGCATATAAGTCTACCTGTTTTTGCCGTTTTTCCTGCTTCCCATCTGTTTCCATTCTTCATTCATTGGCACCTGGAGAAGGTCAAAGGTGAGGTGGATTCTCAAGCCAGATCTAATCTTTTATTGTATGATGCTGGTTGTGGCCAGGCCTCTCACAATTAAGGACAATGCACATCATTATAAACCTTGGAATTTTTCCAGTAGAGTAGAATTGCAGATTTACCTGTTTCTGCCTCTTGGGCGGTGTCCTATTAAAAGCTGATAGCCTGTACAGGAAATGTTTACGAATCAATGAAGGGTGGAAAGAGAAGGAGGGCAAAAAAAAACATTGGCAGAGCTTTTACAAAAACGATGCCAGGTTTTTGCTAGAGATTTGGTTGCTGAAATGCTTCCTGGTTACTGTATTTGCAAATAGGGTGGGGAAGGAAGCAAGGCATTTAACGAAAGAATGACGTTCAGGAGTGCAGCGGCCCTATAGCAAGTAGAAATGGGCACAGTTAGAAAACTATTAGGTCTGCAAATACTGGGCTAAAAATAGAAAACCAAAGAAAGGCTTTGCATGATTTTTGAGTCGACTCCAATGGGTTGAACGATCCAATCGATATATAATATTCTAATCGAGGTGATGAATCAGATTGGACTGGAAGATAAGAATTGGGTTACGTGCAAAAAAAAATGATTCTATCTCCAGAGCTGTGCTTCTCAAACCTGACAAATTTAAGACAACTTCCCTTTGCAACACTCAATGGAAGTTAAAAAAGGTTTTTGAAGAAGCAGGATGGAAAGATTTTTAGACTCAGGTGCTGGAGAATTACCCTTGGGGATACTATGGATGGCCAAGCAAACAAAACAAGTGGTTCAACAGAACAGATCGATTCAGGTTTTTCTTCTCCAAGGACGTGTTACGTATGCAGCTTTTTGGAGAAGTCCCCAATGATGAAAAAAGGGGAAAGGAAAGAAAGATGGCCAACAGCCAGGTAGATAACTCGAATCATAGTGGCATTTTGGGGGCAGTGCTGGAGCACCTGAAAGACTAACTTTGGGCCCGGTCCTTCTAGAGAAGATTGTCCCTTACAGCTGTCGGAGGAAATGTCCTTCTGGGTTCAGCTCCAAGCGGGGAAAAAGACACTGGAAAACATGGAGGCTGCTTGGAAAGATTATTTTAATGGTGGACAGGAATCACGTGGTTTGAAGTCCTGGGGGAAAAGGGGATCAGATGCTCCCAGATGTTGGGTAAAGAAGAGAGTGAGATGCTGAAAGTCCCTGGCTTTATGCCCTCTCTGGC
Organism: Thamnophis sirtalis; assembly: GCF_001077635.1. The sequence continues at coordinate 96,386 of NW_013659738.1, read as the reverse complement.
CTTTGATCTTGATCTTGTATTCTGATTGGTTGTCAGACTCCCATGGGGCCATGTAGGGACAACTCTGTAGGCTGTGTTTTGAGTCCAAGTTTGGTTGAGCCTTGCTTTCTCCCAGGTGCCCTGTGGTGCGATGGGTAAAGGGCTAATAGTGTCACGCCTTAATCCCATCATCTTGGAGCTGAGGGGGATATCTTTGTTATGTAGAATAGACTGGCTCAGGCATTTTAATGGCCCACTGACAAAGGTAGGGGCTATTAAGAGTGAGTCTGCTTCCTGCCTAAAAACGTGTTTCTCCATTTCTTATCCAGGGAAATATAATATTCTGCCTTTTCAATATTTCCCAGGATATTTCATTTTTCTAGGAGAGGGGTGGGTGCTAACTTCCTACACGGCTTAAATTGACTTGATGGCACTTAACCAAAGAGACCAAAAACCCCCCATCAGATTCTGAGGTTCAACATGTTTAAGAAACCTTGTCACTTTTTGCTAGTTGTATGGGGTTGTAAGTTCTACAAAGAGAGTTTGCAGCTTAAAGACATTAGCTCAAAAGGGCACATTGTCTGACATCGGAGCTGTTGTCTTGATCCTTAAAAGTGAATGGAATTTACAGGTAGACTTTGGCATAGGACAACAATTGAGCTCAAAATATCTAGTTTAATGAAAAGAAGGACCAGGGGAGGCATGATAGCAGTCTTCCAATTATCTCAGGGGCTGCCACAAAGAAGAGGGAGTCAAGCTATTCTCCAAGGCACCTGAGGGTAGAACAAGAAGCAATGGGTGGAAACTAATGAAGGAGAGAAGCAACTTAGAACTGAGGAGAAATTTCCTGGCAGTTAGAACAATGAATCAGTGGAACAGAAATTGCCTCCAGAAGTTGTAGATGCCCCAACACTGGAAGTCTTTAAGAAGATGCTGGATAGTCATTTGTCTGAAACAGTATAGGGTTACCTGCTTAGGCAGGGGGTTGGACTAGAAGACCTCCAAGGTCCCTTCCAACTCTGCTATTGTATTGTATAAAATTAAGCAAGCAAGACAGCTGCTGAGTTTTGCCCCATTTTACAACTCTTTTGTTGTTTAGTGAATCACTGCAGTCGTTAAACTAGTAACATGGTTGCTAAGCGAATCAGGCTTCCCCATTGACTGCCCTTGTCAAAAAAAGTCGCAAAAGAGGATCTTATGACTCCGAAGATGCTGCAACCGTCATAAATATGGTTCAGTTGCCTGAATTTCGGTCACATGACCATGGGGATGGTGCAACGATTGTTAAAATGTGAAAAACAAGTCATGTCACTTTTTTTCAGTGACATAACTTTGAACAGTCACTAATAAAATAGTTGTAGGTCAAGGACTACTTGTAAAATGGAATTAAATCAAAGTGGATTTGGAGGTATAAGGGCTCAGTGCCACCTAATTATTTTACCTGATTCTACTAAGCACCCAAGGTCAGTCCAATATTAAATGATGATATTTCTATAGGAAAGCACCCAAATGTTTTAATATATTGCAATATATTTTTTTAAAATTTTATTATTAAATTCATATGCACCCTTTATTCTCACTAAATAAAGCAAATTCAGTGCAAAAATCAAGAATGTCCAACGCCAGGCTGTCTTTTGTATGTTAGAAAAAGGCATTAATTCATTTCTGTTAACATTTGAAATTATCTGCTTTGCTACTTCCTGGTTTTCTTCTGCTTTTTAGTGCTTTCGAGATCAAAGGTTGCAGAAAGAGTAGGTTAAAGGCAAATACTTCGCTAGAAAACTATATACGAGTGACATATATACAGGGATGTCATCATACAGGTTTGGCTAGAAAATGGATTTAGATGGATGCTAATCCAATGGAATTCTACCTTCAACCCACTGAGGTTGTATTTCCTGTTCAAAAATTACTAGCTCGACTCTGCCATCTTGTGGCCTGAAAAATAGGTGCATTAATGAGAATTTATTGATCTCATCAAGTCTCTTTTTCCAACAAACCATTCCCCACCCTCTGGGGTCTCCAGACTTGGCAACTTAAAAGACTTGTGAACTTCAACTCCCAGAATTCCTCCCTGCTGGCTGAGGGATCCTGGGAGTTGAAGTCCACAAGTCTTAAAAGTTGCCGAGTTTGGACACCCTTGGTCTAATAGTGATGGCGAACCTTTTTCTTAAGGCATGCCAAAATTGCATGCATGCCCACTCAACCTCCCCACCCACCTGCACATGCGACCCCACGCGCATGGAAGCACCGTGGCACGACAAAACCGCGGTCCACTAAAGCGCACTCAATTAAAGCGCGTACGTGACGTCATCATCAGCGCAACAAATATGACCGCGGAGAAAAAAAAAGTGCTTTTAAAGCAAGCCGATTCACATAAAGGTAAGGGTTAGGTTTAGGGTTAGGTTAAGGGTTAGGTTTAGGTTTAGGTTAAGGGTTAGGTTTAGGGTTAGGTTTAGGGTTAGGTTAAGGGTTAGGTTTAGGGTTAGGTTAAGGGTTAGGCTTAGGGTTAGGTTTAGGGTTAGGTTTGGGGGGGTTAGGTTTAGATTTACGCGTTAATTTTAAGTTTACCGCTCACAGCGTGCTGTTGTCGTCGCGCTGTGATGATGTCACGTACGCGCTTTCGTCGAGCGCGCTTTAGTCTACCGCGGTTTTGTGGTGGAACCTGGAAGCACAACCCCTCCCCAGTCTCCGGAGGCTTTCCTGAAGCCTGGGGAGGGCAAAATGTCAGCTGGCCAGGGCATGGATGCTCGCCAGAGCTGACAGCTAGCATGCCACCAAATATGGCTTCCACATGCTACCTGTTACACGCATGCCATAGGTTCACCATCACTGGTTTAATATAACATATTGGGCAGTGGTGGGATTCAAATAATTTAACAACCAGTTCTCTGCCCTGACAATTTGTTCCAACAACCAGTTCACCAAACTGCTTGGAAAGTTAACAAATGGTTCTCCTGAAGCGGTGTGAACTGGCTGAATCCTACCTCTGACATTGGGGATCAATATCAAAATATTGATATTTGATATTGATAAAATATTGATATCAAACTATCAATATCAAAAGTTTCCTGGACACCCCCACCTCCCCCCCGTGGATATAAACAGGTTTGTTTCATTGCAACACTTCTTTCTCTGGTGGATGCAAATTCTGGAGGATCCTTTTTACAGGATTAAATATTTGAATGAAAAATTCCATGCAAATTAGGAATATACTTTTTTTTTGCTTTTGATGTTTTTATTCACAATCCTTTTAGAAAGCTGAGTTTCTTTAGAATGTTATTTAACCCAACCTGAATTAATCTAAACACTCGTTCGAAGACTTAGGTTTTGCCAAAATAAGGAGCATTTTGGGCAAAATTGTTTTGTGGTTTAAAAACGACAACTGTTAAAATTGTGGTTATGTGTAAAAAATCAGTAGCCTGCTTTTTTTTTTGTTGGTCTTATTTAAGGGTGTTCAGGAAACCTGTGGCAGAATTTAGAATAGGCTAAGCACTTGGTGGATGCGGGCAGTTTTTATCTCCCAGAATCTTTCAATTAACATGCCTTTGCAAAGAATACTGGGAGTTGAAGTCCACACACTGTGAAGTGGCCCAGTTTGGAGAAACATTGATCTAATCAGTGGGAAACTGTTTTCTCCTTTTAAAGAGTAAAGTGATTTTTGCAAAACTTCAGAACATCCTTCTCAATGGCTCCCATACATAACTGCCCAGATTACCTTTTTTTAAAACCTATTTTAAAAAACCTTAATATCCCCACCCTCCATTAAACCTGATTATTAATTTCATAAATCCTCCCATGGTTAAATCTGGGTTTTTTTTTCAAGAACTGTGGCATTGTTCAACGCAGGGAAGTGTGTAAACAGTTCCTTTATTGGATTAACAAACAGTTCACCCATTGCTCGTGATCTTTTCATAGTTCCCAGGAATAAAATAGAAAAAGATAGTCAGCTTTTATTTATTTTGCATAGGTAGCTGATAGGATTTCAAGCCATTTTTCAATCCTAATTTGCCTTCCCAGTCAAAGTAATTGTTGCAGCACCTTTAAATCAGAGGCAAAAACATTCAATTTACAATAGAACTGTGCGGTTTGGTGTTTTATTATTGTTTTTAAAAAACAGATCTATAGAGCATTTTTTTTTTCATTTTGGAAAATATATATATATATATACTACAGATTTTTTTTTTTACACACTGATATTTCCAGGTTCTTTTGAGATTGGAATTTCCACATTTTCATTCTAGTTCATCAATGATGCCAGGAATAGAGACTGCACACATCACAAATTAAACAACTCTAGAGGTGGAGCGATTTGTCAATTAAAAACTTTCCTTGCTGTGTTTTTTTTTAAGTTACAGTACAAAAAAGTTGAGCAAGAAGAAACAATTATTTGCACCTTATTTTCTTGACCATTCCCCCCTCCCCCGTCCCTTTCCAGTTTTGGTAAAATATATATTTCTAGACACAGGCAGTATTTGTCTGTTTAACTATTGTGGATGTTAATTTACTGGTATCCAGGGCATTCTGCTTCCCAACTTGAGATCAAAATTAGAAGGTTAAGTGAATTAGACTAAGTACAATGAAATACATAATTGACGTAACAACTGTGCAAAGCTGTCAGTGATTAGAAGATGTGTGCCAGGTCTCTCATTCCTCCTTTTCCGCCCTGTGTAAGTTACTCATTGTGGAAAGACCTGAGTAACTTTATCAAGCAAGAGGAAAGACCAAGTAGACATAATTCTCCCATGATACTCAATGACTCCATAGTGTTTGCGAGTGCAAAGAAAACGGAAGGGAAGGGGGGGGGGAGAGAGAGAGGAAAAGGGAGGGAGAGGAATAAAGGAGGGAAGTGAGTGGTGGGAAAGGAAAGGAAGGGTGTGAGAGGAAGGAAAGGAAGGGAAAGGAAAGGAAAGGAAAGGAAGGGAAAGGAAAGGAAGGGAGGGAGAGAGGAAAGAAGGAAGGAAGGAAGGAAGGAAGGAAGGAAGGAAGGAAGGAAGGAAGGAAGGGAATTTCATATTCTAGGAACCCTTCAAGTGCTGGTGCTGCATCATGCCAATTTTTAAATCACCCCCACCCCCCCACACACAAAAAATCTCCCCACATACAAGTGACAACAGAACTCCTCAAGAGGCAAGCAGAAGTTTAAAGTTCAGGATCAGGGATAGGGGATTAAAGATGGCCGCCGTCGTAGTACTGAAGCCCTGCCCCTTTTTACTTGCGTTATCAACTTTTTTTGACTCCGCCCCCACCTGCTCCCTGGGCTGACTGCATTCATCAAGTATCCAAAATGCCAACCTTCAAGCTACATTGCAGAAGGTGGTAGTTGTTGCTGCACTCATACCCTTCCAATCAAGGGCACCGTCTTGGCTAACTTTTCTACAAAGGGCCAACAAAATCTTGTATTCAACCCAGGGCAAATGCAACTATCTGGTGAGTGTGTGCCTGAAAAACTGTGTAGGTGTCAGTAGAATTCTAATATACAGCCAAGCAGGATTGCATATTCCATGCAAGGCATCCCCCTGCCTTGTGTTAAAGAGTTTGAAAAGTAACTGATTGGGCAGGTTAATTAATGGCTCTCTGAAATGGACAAAAGCTGATTTTATTCCTCTTGTGAGCGACTGATCACAGATCGACCTCAAAACCAGGAAAATATTTCTGAGGGATTTCTAAGCACCTTGAATATGGCTGTAAGATGCTTCATAAGCAATTCCCCAAAAATGTATTGTCTCAGAAAATCCAGTGCAAAGAGAAGTAATGCCTAAATTTCAAAATAGGTTTTCTTCAGCCTTCCACAAGGAACATCCTGTATTCTCAGGACTACATTTATCTGAGGAGATCCAGAATGAAATTGTGCCCAAGTAAGGAAAAGGCACGTGGTTGTTATAACCACGAAATTGATCAATTTCCACATCCCAGAATTTATCATAATTGGGACACACACACACCCCACTGGAAGTTCTGTTGTCTGCTGGATGTGGGATTTCCCCATCAAGTTACAAGACACTTTTCATAATCAACATTCATTCACAGACATTTAAGGCAACTGGATAGAGAGAGAGAAAAAAAGAACAACCCACTGATTTTATTAAAAAAAGCGAAAGTAAAACAAAATGGCCTGCGTTATGCACAACGGATCGCATAAAACTGTCAAAGACACACATTATTAGAAAGGGCAAAGATAGGATGGAAACTGGTTGTTGGGAAGTTCAAAAGATTCAAGACGAGCCAGAAAAGACGCTGCAATTTTTCTTCCAACTTAATACCAACCATTGCCATCGTATTTGCCCCCGTTACAACCTGAATTCTTTTTTTCCCTGCAGAGTGTATCTGAAGCTCAGAAAGCTAGAAATACAGTAGAAAAAAAAATACTGCTTAGAGAACACGCTTTGGCAGTATAAATGCTTCGCACTATTTTGAACTCAAATACCCAAATTAAAGATCTCGCTGAAATTAAGCTTCATGGACTTAACCAGCACTCAAATAAAACTTCAAACAAAAGAAAGAAAGAAGGAAAGAAGAAAAAAGCAAAGGAAATCACCAACACTCCAGATGTTATTGTTCTGAATATATCAGATTCTTGGCAAACAAGACATACAATTAAAAGAAGAACCTTCCGTAAGTCAAATGAAGATATATAGAGAGGCATCCTTTGGGGTTCGTATAGGACTGTCCTGCTTATTAAGCAATACTGGTAGAGCTCTCCAAACACTGATTAAAAATTCCTTGGATGGAGTCAAAAGTCTGTTTTTTTGGCTTTCTTGTTTTACTGTGCGTCCGATCACCTGTTTTCTGCCTATGCAAGTTGGTCTGAATGTTTACGCGGAAAAGATGAGCCCATCTGCTTCTTAGCTGATTTTTTTTTAAAAAAACCTTTTAAACAAATTCAACTAAAACTGGGCAAAGGCAAGGAGCAAGAACCTGTAATCTCAGCATCTGAGAGTTGTTTTATTTTACTGGGATAAGCACCAAATGTTTTAAAGACAGTTCTTGTCCACTATGGCTAATTTGAGCATTTCAAAGGGCTTTGGTTGGTGTAAAAAAGTAAAATAAAAATGAATTTACAAGGAGGATGGAAACATACAACTGAAATGCACCCTCTTATAGAGGTTGAGAGGGGGGGGAGAGAGAGAGGAAGAAGAAGGAGAGAGAGAGAGAGAGAAGGAGAGGGAGAGAGAGAAGACCAATATTCTTCATATTTATACAATGTTTCCCTCCAAGGATGAAAAAAATGCTTACATCTAAACAATAGAAAATGATTTGACCATCTTGGCCCCCCAAAAAACCCGCCCCAATATGGTGCAATTGTGCTTTCTCTCAGACCAATTCACTTAACAGAGTTGTGGTTTTCAGAAAAAGCTCAAACCTTGTTCTATACCAGTGTTTCTCAACCTTGGCCCACCTGAAGATGCGTGGACTTCAACTCCCAGAATCCCCCAGCCAGCGAATGCTGGCTGGGGGATTCTGGGAGTTGAAATCCACACATCTTCAGGTGGGCCAAGGTTGAGAAACACTGTTCTATACTAAGGAATGAGCAGATATCAAATAAAAATACAAAAAAAAAATATTCACTCCAACAACTTGATTTTCCCTAAACGCTGTTAGCTCTAAGGATCTCCACGCACTGACCATGATAGAAAGTTGCTAAGAAAAAGAATATAATGTTCCCTCATAGAATTAAAGCACAGAACCAACATCCCTATTTTTCCATTTTTTAAACAAAAACAAAAAAAATGGAAGAAGCATGAAGGGAAGAAAAATTCCACCACCACTGTGGAAACACTGGTGACAACCCCGAATTTTTAAAAAAATAATAATAATTGATTGATTAACACACGACCGCGTTGGCCAGAAACTAAGAGTGTAAAAGGGCTTTTGAAATTCCAGTAGCACAGGCACAGCGGCAAAGAACAGTATAACAGCCAAAGTTCAGTTCCATTTGGTGAGCCTTTGTTAGCAGCAATTTGAAAGAGGAAAAACAAAACACAGGGCACAATTTAAAAAATAAAATTAAAAAAAATATATAAAGGGAAATGTCTCCCACCAGGGCCATGGAAAGGAAGGAGGGCTATGGAAAGAAACTTCGCTTCCCCTGGGACTTTACAGCATCGTCTGCAATACCTCTCTATAAATATTTCACGCTGAACAAATATACTCATTGTCTTTCTTCTTCTATGCTTTCTCTCCATTTCATCCCTGAACCTCAGAAACACCTGGCAGTTGTGCGTTAGCAAACACAATCGGAGACTCTTCTTGAAGGGAATGTGGAGTCGCAAGGGAGGGCATTTCCCCATTCCATTTTGCTGTATTCCCGCTGAAAAATAAATAAATGCAGATATGCCCTAAACTAAGTGCAAAACGTCATCCAAATTAATAAGGGAGCTGCATCTCCACCTTAGATGTTACCCCGTTCACTTCTACCTATTGGTTATGCGGCTTCAAAATGCAGTATACAAAATATAGCCATTGATATTTTAAGGACAGTAACAACATTCCCCAAATTTCTTCTTTGATTCCGTAGTTTTTAAGTTGCTCTATTAAAAAAAAAAAAAAAAGGGCTCCCCAATCTCCCCCCCCCCTTTTTTTCTTTTCTTCTTCAAGCATTTAAACAATACAAGACTAAAAGATTCTGGAAATACCTCTTGTACAAAAGTGATTTTGTTTTTGTTTGTTTTTGTTTGTAAATCTTGAAACAACATTCAAAAAGGCACTTCATCCTGGAAGAAATCAAGTTCAGAGACAGGTCAACTGCTCTAATGAAGCAGGGCAGGGTGGGGGGGAAACACTCTGCATAGCAGGATGAGCTGGGAAGCGGGTGGAAGGGGAATGACTTGACTGGTGAAGTTAACACCAAGGGTTCATTTTTTTTCTTTTTTCTTTTTGGCATGTTTTAAGGGAGGGGGAAAAAACAAAAGAGAGCAGAATTTGCTTTATGAAATGCGTTAAACGTCCCCATTCAAAATAGCTTCTTTTTCTTCATCATTTAAGACGTAATCCGTTCACTTCACGGCATTAAGTCAATCTCATGATTTAGAAGCACTGGGTCGCGGCTGTCTCGCATTGGGCAAAGGAAAAATCAGGAATATTGAAGGTTTACCCAGAGCAGTCCCTGGGAGAGGCTTCAGGTAATGCAACAGGACAGGTGTTCCAAGGAGCCGACTACCTGTTACACAGCTTGTGGAGCATAGTGTAGACTTCTTCCTCCCTGCTTAACCCTTCAAAGAAAGGAATAAGGTCTAGCAATTCTGTGTCTGCCATGTCGTCAAACCAGGACTGAACAGGCACCTGAAATAAAAAAGCAACAGCAACCCAACATATTATTATTATTATCATCGCAACAACAGAATTGTATCACAGCGGCCAGTTGTTTCGCCGGATTTGGCATTGGTTACTAGTCGGGCCCCACCCAGGGGCCTAGGATGTTGTANCACAACTGAGCTCAAAATTTCTTGTTACTCAATAAAATATTTGTTAAGTGAATTTTGCCCCATTTTACAACCTTTCTTGCCACAGTTGTTAAGTGAATCACTGCAGTTTTTAAGTTAGTAACACGGTTGTGAAGTGAATTCTAGGTTAAAAATGCAAAAAATGGTCATAAATCTTTTTATTTAGGGCCGCTCTGAACAGTCGCTAAGTGAACTGTTGTAAGTTCGAAGACTACCTGTATAGGAATCCACCTTTTTTAGATGCATGTATTTGAAAAACTGGACTTTTAGCAGCTAGGACTGACATCTGAACCTCCGGAAATAGTCGTGGTCAGCAGGAAAGTTATCTGGATAAGGCTATGACAAGAAGACTAGGCAGCAAAATATCCTTTTATGTGTTGAACCAGTTATTGTTACTGTTTAAAGTAATTCTTATCATCTTATTGCTAGCTTTCAAATTGAAACTCTGCAATCTCCCAATCTCACTAATTTTAACCTGTCTGTCAACTCCAAAACTTCATCCTCTGCCAAAAAATCTGGCCATGCTAGACAGGTGCAAAGCAAGTTGCCACCTCCATATAAAAATGCAAGTAGTACTTCTTACCTGATGTATAGTTCCATCGATTTCAACGGGAACAATGAAATCAGCATTGCTAATTGGCTAGAAAAGTGAAAAGAAAATGATCTTTAAAAAAAAAAAAATTTGTAGTCTGCAGAGTCTGGAGAAACTTAACAAAATCGCAACACAGCCCAGATGGCATTAACCTGCATACTTCTGGTAAAAACTGGCGGAGATAGGCCCTTTTACACCTACCAAAGAGATTGGGATTATCCTATTCATATGCTGAAGAGAGGCATTATACATGTACTTGTATAATACAGGAACGGCAGATTTCGACAATATAGGCGTAAAAGTAATCCCCGCGTGTATGTTCTAGTTGTTCCTGACTCTAGGGGGTGGTGCTCATCTGTTTCAAAGCCAAAGAGCCAACGTTGTCCAAAGACGTCTCCGTGGTCATGTGGCTGGCATGACTCAACGCCGAAGGCGCATGGAACGCTATTACCTTCCCATCAAAGCTGGTCCCTACTTTTCTACTTGCAGTTTTTACGTGCTTTCGAACTGCTAGGTGGGCAGAAGCTGGGACAAGTAACAGGAGCTCACTCCATNAGCGCGGTTTTGACGGGTCACGGTATCATGTAATCCCTTTTGCAATCTTCTGACGAGTAACGTCAATGGGGAAGCCAGATTCATTTAACAACCGTGTTAGAAACTTAACAACCGCAGTGATTCTTCACTTAACAACTGTGGCAAGAAAAATGGGGCAAACTCACTTAACCAATGTCACACATAGCATCAGAAACTTTGGGCTCCATTGTGGTTGTAAGTCGGGGACTACCTGTATTAGACTAGAAATCGAACAAACCAAGACTTAAACGATTAACGGTCCATATGCATATTATTTGTAATTTTATAATAATCCTGTTTTAGTTTGAAAACTGTGTATCTTGTAATTTTCTGCACCGCATAGAATTTCAGAGCACAGAGATTAGACAATCTTCTAATTTCGTGGCGATGCCCAAGTACGATGGTTTCAATGAAAATTGTGGAAGGGTAATGAACTTGTCTTGATTTTTAGTCTTCCTTCTCAAGAACCAGAAAAGGAAGTCTGCTGGAAAACGGAAGAATATTAAAGCTGCTTTAACACTGAAACGTTAAAGTGGGGTTTTCCTGCACTTGAAATACCTGAGCCAACACCACACCTGGTATGAACTGAACACACCAATATCATATCTAGATGAGAAATATGTAAAAAAAGATGTTTCTTGCAGCTGCTCGGAAAGTTATCTTTGGATACACGCACAGCTGTTTTGCCAAGCTGGGTGATCTGTTCTGTGCAGGTACAGCCTCGCTTGTAATTCTTTTTAAAAATCCAAAATGGGAATAATTTCTGATGAAGCAGCCTTGTAGGGAAGCCCCTCTTGTAAATAAGAGCCACTGGCCAACTTATTTGTGAAGTTACTCTATTCCACTGTCTATTCCAGTGTTTCTCAACCTTGGCAACTTGAAGATGTCCGGACATCTTCAAGTTGCCAAGGTTGAGAAACACTGGTCTATTCCACTAATTTTGCCACTGCTACCGAAGTGTGCACAATAATGATTTTATCCTCTGCAAAAACAGCAGACAAGAGCTTTTCTGCTATCACAAGTACAGACAACACTGGGAACACCACAAGACTAAAACATTTATGGTGGAAGTTCACTAAAAGCACGAGGACTTCTAATTCAAGGGTACAACGAAGTATAGGCCCCCTTCCTTCCTTGTTCGGAACAGCTCAAGTCCACAAAGGTAACGTTCAGCAGAATTTGCATATATTGGATTTGCTCTGTACGTTTTGACGTGCTTGAAGACTCTATTACTGATTGCCCATACATCGATCCAACTGTGCAAAAGATCTGCTTAATCTGTCCCAGTTTAAGGATAGTACATTATGTAATAAGCTATTTTTCTCTCTAACACCCTCCCTCCCTCCCCCCCCCACACACATAACCATGGTAACTAAAAAAAGGCCTCCCATATTGGCATCAGGAGCAATCCAGGAAGGCTGAGTTAGGAGACAAGCCCATATGTGATACAGTTACCATGGAAACACTTACCCACACATTAGCAGGCAAAAGTACACGTTGCCAGATAAAGAAAGCAGAAGGGGGGGGGAAAAAGGGGGTGGGAGGGAGATGAAGATGAAGATAATTATTTTCTCCTTATTTGATATGCCAAAAAGAAAAAAGAAAAAGGACCCCAACTTTCCTTCTAGGAGATTTGGGTAAGGGAAGAAAACTCAATTGTTAATGATCACCAAATGCCCGTTTCTTCAGACATGCTGGACGCAGCTGAGCCAATGTTACAAAATTAACCAGGGTGAAAGTGTATCCAACTTTGGAATACCTGAAATGAGATGAGATTGTGAGAATAAGAGACACACGGATTGCATGACTTACTTTTGCTAGGCTGGCTGTGAATAGCACACATTCAAAAAGGTCTCCCATTCTCTGAAGAAATGTGTCCACATGTGGCCGTTTTAACACATAAACCTGGAGGTAGAGAAAGGAGGAGGGCACTGAGATTCAAGAATGAGCAAATAGTTCATGAATTTCATGATCCTGGAGGACCAATTTATATTTTGATAAAAAACAAGAGGCGAAGTGAAGTCCCGCTGGATCGTTACACTCAGTTTTGTTCCTGTATAAATTGGCAGTGCTCCAGGACAGACAGTATAAACTTAAAGGGACGTGATTTTAAAATTAAAGGATTGTTAACCTGTCATACTAACTCAAGGAATTTTATTCATCTGCAAAAAGAATGAATGGGTTCAATGCTCTCTTTTTCAAGTCTTCAAAAAGGGAAAGGATTTTGTTTCGTTTTCAACATGGCAAAATCCCGGATTTGTGAATGGAATGGATTTTCGTGGCTTTTACTAGTAAAGCTGTTGATAGGATTGTAGTTAAGATACTTCAGTAAATAATTATAGCTAGTGCAATAAAACCTATCCACACTAACTCAAGAAATGTTATTCCTGCCACATTGTTATTGAACATAGAAATATACAGCTTGTCCTCAACTTACAACCTCAACTGAGCTCAACGTTTTTGTTTCTGAGCAAGGCAGTTGGTTAAGTGACTTTTGCCCCATTTTACGACTTTTTTTTTTTTTACCGCAGTTGTTACGTGAATCCAACGGCAATTTAGCAAATCCAGCTTCTGCACTGAACTCTGCTTGTTGGAAGTGGTTGGGAAGTTTGCAAATGATAATCACATGACCCTGGGGCACTGCAACTGTCCTAAACACATCAGTTGTGAAACGTCTGAATTTTGATCACGTGACCCTGGGGGTGTTGCAAGAGGCGTAAGTAAGAAAATGTCATAAGTCACATCTTTCGGTGCTGGTGTAACTTCAAACAGTCACTAAACAAATGGTTGTAAGTTGAGGGCTGCCTGTACTGAGTCAAGGCAGAGTTGGAATAGACTAGAAATGGAAGAATAGAGTATAATGGAATGGAAAGAGAGGAGAAGAGAGAAATGGAAGAATAGAGTATAATGGAATGGAATGGAAGGAGAGGAGAGAAATAGAAGAAAAGAATATAATGGAAAGGAATGGAAGGAGAGGGGAGAAATAGAAGAAAAGAATATAATGGAATGGAATGGAATGAGAGGAGTGGAGAGGAATAGAAGAATAGAGTATAATGGAATGGAAAGAGAGGAGAGGAGAGAAATGGAAGAATAGAGTATAATGGAATGGAATGGAAGGAGAGGAGAGAAATAGAAGAAAAGAATATAATGGAATGGAATGGAAGGAGAGGAGTGGAGAGGAATAGAAGAATAGAGTATAATGGAATGGAAAGAGAGGAGAGGAGAGAAATGGAAGAATAGAGTATAATGGAATGGAATGGAAGGAGTGGAGAGGAATAGAAGAATAGAATATAATGGAATGAAAGAAGAGGAGAGGAAACGATGGAAGGGAAGGAAAAAAATTTATTGTCACTAAATTGTACAATGCAAGAGAGAGACAGTATTGTATCAGCATGTAATTTGGTTTTGTGTGTGTTTAATTCACTTTTTTAACTGGAGGTAATCTACTCTTGAGATACATCTTTTGTTGCAGGCCTTCTTTTTAAAAAAGTGCGAAGGAGACATGTGGACTTGGGACTTCCCAGCATCCTCTTCATCGCGTTGTGGCTACGTCCCGGTGCAAGTACTCTAGGATAGGCCACTAATATTGTACACAGCCTATCCTGGATTACTTGAACCCGGCCACAGCCCCTCCTGGAAAGGCAGGCCAAGAACGTCCTTTAGAAAAAGAACAGATTAGATGCAAAACATCATCACTTATTAAAACAATGCACAACTATCCACAGTTTATCATAGTTTTACACACACTCTCAGCAATTTCTAAATGGGAAAAAAAGTTAAACAGTTTGTAAGTACAGATAAGTCCTCAACTTACAACAGTTCATTTAGTGACCATTCAATGTTACAACGGCACTGAAGAAAGTAACTTATGACAGTTTTTCACAGTTACAACCTTGGCAGCAACCCATAATCATGTAATTAAAAATTTGGACGCCCGGCCACTGGTTCATACTTATGACATTCAGAGTGTCCAGGGGTCACGTGATCCGCCTTTTGCGACCTTCTGACAAGCAAAAGTCAATGGGGAAACCAGATTCACTTCAACAAATGTGTTACTAAGTTAACAACTGCAGTGATTCGCTTAACAACCAGGGCAAGAAAGGTTCGTAAAATGAGGCTAAACTCACTTAACAAATGTCTCACTTAACAACAGAAATTTTGGGCTCAATTTTGATTGTAAATGGAGGATTTTTTTTTCCTTCATAAGCTGTTGCAGTCATTTCCAATAACCATGGGGCCAGGTCCGATTTTACGACAGTGGTTAAGCGAATTCAGATTCTCCAAAATATTTCCCCCCCCCCCCCTTGGGTACATTTTGCCGGAAACAAAGCATCACATGATTGCAGGATGCTGCAACTGGTTGTAAGTGCGAACCAGTTGCCAAGTGCCCCAATTGAGATCACGTGGCCATGGCAGTTGTGAGGCAGTTTGTGATGGTTGCAAGTGCAAACTCAGGTCATGATTGATTCTTTTTTTTGGGTGGCTGTTGGAACTTTGAACTGTCATTAAAGGTAATAAGTTGAGGATGACCTTATATTTTCTTTTCTTTTTTTCAACATCTATATTAAATGTAAGATAATACACATATGTATTTGCATGTTTAAGTAAATGCAACTCTCATTCAACCTCAAGTGATGAAACTGTAGTAGTTTCTCCTGCTTCTCCAGCAGGGGGCTGGACTAGAAGGCCTCCATGGTCCCTTCCAGCTCATTCATTCTATGATATAGTTTATTATCTTATATATATATACTCCTTGCTCCAAATTAGAATCTCAAAGCATTTTTAAATTTTTAATGGTACCTAAATACATTCAATGCATAGTCCTCAAGGAAGCTAATATTTTCTTTTATTTCTCATAGAGTTGAAAAGACTAGTTTAATAGATACTATGCTCTTGGCACCGAATTTTGATTTTTTTAAAAAGTCATGACCCATCTTTGACCCTCTATTTAAAGGCACCCCTCATGGCTGCTGAGAAAAAGGGCTAAGAATTTTGGATTGTACCACCCAAAAATATTTAATGGAGCAAGAAGGAAAGCAGGTTTTGGAACTGAAATCCACAATTTTCCTTTACTTCAGAAGGCTGTCAGAAAGCAAAACAGGTAGTCCTCAACTTACAACCACAACTGAGCTCAAAATTTCTTGTTACTCAATAAAATATTTGTTAAGTGAATTTTGCCCCATTTTACAACCTTTCTTNTGAGCCGGTGAGATTAGAACCGCTGAACTAGCAGTCAGCTGAAGTGGCCTGCAGTACTGCACCTTAACCACTGCACCACCTCGGAACCAAGCGCTAAGAGGGCCCCCGGAAAATTGAGGATTAAACACACAAAAATACAAGTCGTCCTCAAATTACGACCAAAATTGAGCCCAAAATTTCTGTAGTTAAGTGAGACATTTGTTAAGTGAGTTTTGCCCTATTGTACAATCTTTCCTGGCAACAGTTGTTAAGTGAATCACTGCACTTGATAAGTTAGTAGCTCGGGTGATTTTAAAGGAATCTGGCTTCCTCCTTGACTTTGCTTGTCAGAAGGTTGCAAAAGGTTGATCCCAGGACCCCGGGACACTGTGACCGTCATAACTATGAACCAGTTGCCACGTATCTGAATTTTGATCACATCATTATGGGGTTGCTGCAAAGGTTTTTCCCCCCCTTTCAAAACATTTGCTTCTTATCCGACTGCAGAAGCAAAACATTTTCAAAGGGAAAAAAAGAAACCGAGAAACAGCCTAGTTGTTGTTTTTTTTGAAAAAGCATCTTTGGGATTTGGTTCAAGTCTAATTCGAAAAGCATCACTGAAAGGAAACAGCTTCGTCTAGATCAAAATCAAAATGGCATTTTGTCCACGCGATATGAAGCACAATTGGAAAGTCTCATTTTTAGAAAGAGGAAATAAACCGTGACAGAAGTAGCAGGTAGGCTTCAAACCAGGGATGGCGAACCTTTTTCGCCTCGGGTGCCAAAATAACGCGCTTGCATGCCAACCCCTATAATTTAATGCCCCTCTGTGCCGTGCCCCCTGCCCATGCGCGCATGACACGCCCCCTTCCCGCTGTCCCGCGTGTACTGCTTTCTTGGAGCCTGGGGAGGGTGAAAATGGCCTCCTCACCACACTTCTCCAGAGGCCAGAAATCGCCGTTTTCCGATTTCCGGTGGGCCCAGTAGGCCCATTTTTCGCCCTCCCCAGGCTCCAGAGTCTTTCTAGGAGACTCCGTTCCCGAACTTTCGGGTTGCGCATTGGGTGGTTTTTTGCCCTCTGGAGGCTTCAGGGATGCAGAAAAAAAATCAAGGCCGGAAATCAGCTGACCAGCGCGCACATGCGTGCCATAGATTCGTCATCCTGGTTTTAGACCAATTCCTCATGAAGGGACAGAGTATATAATCTTGTACTTTCCTAAGCATATTCTGCTAGATAGTCCTTGATTTACAACGGTTCATTTAGTGACTATACAAAGTTACAATGGCACTGGAAAAAAAGTGACTTGTTTTTCACACTGTGGTATCCCCATGGTCACATGATCAAAATTCAGATGATGGACAACTGACATATATTTAT
This sequence comes from Thamnophis sirtalis, assembly GCF_001077635.1. The sequence continues at coordinate 79,243 of NW_013659738.1, read as the reverse complement.
AATGGTTGCAGGGTCTTTGGGGGGGTGTATCATGTGGTTCCACCACAAAACTGCGCTCGATTAAACCGCGCCCGACTAAACCGCGTCGCTGACGTCATCAACAGGGTGACAACAGCGCGGAGACAGAAGCACGCTGTAAATCCTAAACCTAAACTTAACCCCTAAACCTAAACTTAACCCCCCTAAATCTAATCCTAAATCTAATCCTAAACCTAACCCTTAACCTAACCCTAACCCTAACCCTAACCCTTAACCTAACCCTAACCCTTAACCTAACCCTAAACCTAACCCTAAACCTAACCCTTACCTTAAGTTGAATCGGCTTGCTTTNATTATTATTATTATTATTATTATTATTATTATTATTATTATTATTAAAATAATAATTCTGCAGTTGTAGATTGCTCGAAGCTTTAAGAAACTTCATTTACTCCTATCCCGTAATTTATTAATTTTAGAAATAATTCATTTATTCCTGTTAAACTGTCCTGTTTAACAATGGAAAACTTGGGCTGGCTGGTGGTTGTATGTTGAGGAAAGTCTCACACGCACGCACACACTCCTCCAGTCATGAAGAAGTTCCAGACAAAGCCATGGGGTCACTTGCATTATTCGAGGAGATGGTTCTGTATTTTATTCATTTACTCCTATCCCACCTTTACTAGTTTTAGAGGTAATTCAAGGTGGCAAACATATCCAGAACCCCCCCCCCCTCGCGCTCAATTTCCTCATAACAACAACCCTGTGAGGTGGGTTGGGATGAGAGAAAGGGACTGGCCCGAAGTCACCCAGCTGACTTTTATCCCTAAGGCGAGACTAGAACTCACTGTCTCCTTGTGATTGGCCCAAAGTCACCCAGCTGGATTTCATGGCTAAGGCGGGACTAGAACTCACCGTCTCCTGGTGATTGATGCACAATTTGGCACTTGAGGTTTTATTTTATTAAATTTTGAAAACACACCCATCTATATCACAGGAGGACTCTTTTTAATATTTTAAAATATTAAAAGATACAAAATTTGAAAAGAAAAGGATAAATTAAAACTGTCTTTATTTTTAAGGGGGCTTTCAGGGTGTAAACTAGCCCTAGGGCTGTGTGCTCTAGACCCAAACAAGGCCAGAGAGCCTGGTTTTTACAGCTTCTCAGGAGGTCAGGAGAGTGGGGGCCCATCTCACCTCTGGGAGGAGAACGTTCAACAGGGTGGGGGCTACAACACAGAAGGCTCTCTTCTTTTAATTCATGAATTTAATTAATGGTTTCTTTGGCAGATGACCGGAGAGTTATAATTCTCTAATGGCAGATCCCCAAATTTCTTACTAAACTGACACTCTGGAGTCTATTAAAAAAAAGGAAAAGTCAACTAATATCTCTCTAAACAGAACCAAAAGCAAAAAATTCTTCCATATATTGCAACTATGGTTAAAGATGAGTCTTGAAAGTCCCTTGGGTTACGAGGAGATCCAACCAGTCAATCCTAAAGGAAGTAAATCCTGACTGCTCTTTTAGAAAGATGGATCTTGAAACTGAAGCTCAAATACTTTGGCCACTAAAGTAGACCGTAATGTTTGGAAAAATAGAAGGCAAAAGGAGAAGGGAACAGTAGAGGATGAGATGGTTAGATAGTGTCATCAACACAATGAACATGGATTTGGGGAAACTCCAGGAGACAGAATCGAATAACAGAATTGGAAGGGACCTTGAAGGTCATCTAATACAATTCCTTGGTCAGACAGGAAACCCACTGCCATTTCAGAGAAATGGCTGTGCAATCTCTTCTTTAAAAATCTTCAGTGTTGGGGGATTCACAACTTCTGGAGGCAAGTTGTTCCACTGGTTAATTGTCCTGATTGTCAGGAAATTCCTCCTTAGCTCTAGGTTGCTTCTCTCCTTGGTTAGTTTCCATCCATTGCTTCTCAGGTGGTCTGGAGAATAATTTGACTCCCTCTTCTTTGGGGAAACCCCTGAGATATTGGAAGACTGCTATCATGTCTCCCCTAGTCCTTCTTTTCATAAAACATACCCAGTTCCTGCAACCGTTCTTCATATGTTTTAGTCTCCAGTCCCCTAATCCTCTTTNGCGGTGCTCCGGATTGGAACTGCCGAACTGCTGACCTTTCTGATCAACAAGCTCAGTGTCTTAGCCACTGAGCCACTGCTTCCCTTAATATAGGTGTAACAGCTGACAAAATATTCTTTTAAAAAACCCCACAAAGAAGTAATTAAAAGATGGAGCAGACTGTCTCTCACCAAAGGGAGATTCCCCCCGCCCTGCCCTGAATAAATTGAGAAAAGGCATATCCCATACCTGTTACACTCCCAACGGAATTAGTTACTAGGAAAAAAACAATTCTTTGCTGGTGTTAAAAGAAAGACTCCAGCCTCTTAGCAGTTCAATTTGAGCTAATGGATTTCTTTGGGGTTAATGTCTTTTTTTTTTTAAAAAAAATAAAAATCTCTGCCAAGGATTCCTTTCCCTTTTCAAAAAGGGAATTCGGAGCAGGCAGCCCTCGCTGGCAACAAAACCAGGGAAAAAAGCAGATTGCATCAGCACTTCCTGGGGTTTGTCCAGAGAAAAAGCAGCTGGCGGAGAAGCAGCCTTTGACTGAATGTGTTGCTTTTTCTACAAGAGCATAAGGATATTTTGGAAACCATCTCAAAAGGTTCCCCCCCCCCCCTCAGTTTTAAAGGGAATGCAACCCTTTTCCCCCACAGGAGGATTTTTAACAACTCTGAAATTCATCCGTTAAAAAAAGATGGTGAGTCTAAAATGCAATGCCAGGCTGGCCCAAGGAGTCCTTGACTTACGACCACAATTGAGCCCAGAATTTCTGTTGCTAAGCGAGACAGTTGTTAAAGTGAGTTTTGCCCCGTTTTGCAATCTTTCTAGTCACAGTTGTTAAGCGAATCACTGCAGTTGCTAAGTCAGTAAAACGGTTGTTAAGTGAATCTGGCTTCCCTCATTGACTTTGCTTGTCAGAAGGTCGCAAAAGGGGATCACTGCGACCGTCATAAATAGGAACCAGTTGCCAAGCTTCTGAATTTTGATCACGTGACCGTGGGGAAGCTGCGATGGTTGTTAAATGTGAAAAATGGTCATAAGTTACTTGTCAGTGCTGTTGTAACTTTGAACGGTCAATAAACAAACTGTTGTAAGTCGAGGACTACCTGTATTTGCATACAACCGAATGCAGCAAGAATGGTTTGCAACACATTTGAGAATACAACAGGAGAATGCCATTTTCAAATTTTTCCTTAACTTAAAAAGAACCTGGGGGACGGAAGAAAAGAGAAACCTAAAATGTTTCCCGTTCTCTTATTGGTTTTACCAACTGACCTGTCCTTTTACTATCCAAAGTCTGAAAAAATTGTCTCCTTTACTTAGTTGTATCCTGCCTTTATTGTGTTTGCAAATAACTCAAAGTAGCAAACATATCAAACACACTTTCTTCCTTCTCTTTTCCTCACAATAACAATCCTTTGAGGTGGGATGGGATGGGAAAGAACGATTGGCCCAAAGCAGGGGTGAAATGCTACCGGTTCGCCTGAACCGATAGTAAAAAAATGTTTTAAAAAGTTTTAAAATAGTTCTGACAATTGCGCGGCACAACTGATCGTCAGAACTTTAAAAAAAACTTTTTAAAGCATTTTAGTAAAAAAAAAGTGCTTAAAAAAAAAGTTTTAAAAAAGGTTCCGATGATCAGCTGTGCGACAGAAAGCAGGAAATCCTGCTTTCTAGCAAATCTAAATTGCGCTGCACAGCTGTTTCCCCCCCACTCGCTGTTCTATTTACCTTTGCAGACTCAGAAAAGGCTTCTTAACGGTGTACATGCCATGCACGCAAAGTGAACCGGTAGCAGACTTCAGAGCATTTCACCCCTGGCCCAAAGTCCACTCAGTAGGACTTCACGGCTAAGACGGGACTAGAACTCACCATCTCCTGTTGATTGGTCCAAAGTCAGTAGCTTTCATACTTAAGGCGGGACTAGAACTCCCAATTTCCCATTTTCTAGCCCAGTGCCTTAACCACGGGACAAAAATATATCTCAATGGAAGACCAGGCCTTAAAACTGTTTCTGAACAGCCTTGCTGGAGGGGCATAACCCAACCCATATATGAATAATCCTCATTTAACAATACTAACCGGGATGGGAAACTGTTATCAGTATGATACATATTAAGCTGTGATGATATGCATCACCAAAGATTGCAGACATTCAGACATGCAGAAATTTAAATTGGGGAGGGGGGGAGGAGGAGGCATACTGCTTTCCACTGGCTTACAAGCCATAATTGAAAGGGTTTGCATTTTGGCAAGTTAATATCCTGCGATACAGGTAGTCCTTATTTAGTGTTCAAAATTATAACAACACTGAATGAGAGGGGATTTAACAGAATAGCAAGAGTTGGAAGGGACCTTGGAGATCTTCTAGTCTAAGCCCCTGCTCAGGCAGGAAGCCATTCAGACAAGTGGCTGTCTAGTCTATTTTTAAAACCCTCCAGTGATTAAGGGAAAAGCATCGTTTTGAGGTGGTCATGGATATTTATATACATGGCTATATCAACCACTAACTGTCGTGGCCATTCATGAGTTAGGTTACCATGACAACAAAGACATTCTAAGATCTAGAAAGGACATCAGACAAAAAAGATATGCCTGTCCTCTTTCACGTATTTATCACAAAGTTGTAAGAAATATTATTAACAGCATACGTACCTTAAAGGAACTATGCACTAATGTTTCATCAAGATCAATGACCACACATTTCTTCCCGTAATCGGATATTGTCCTTTCTGGCAAGAGGTATTTAGCTGGTGGCTAAACAGAGAGAAAGAGAAAGACCACCTTAAAAATATAGGAATTTCCACGAGAAATCTAACAATTGGTGAAAACTAATATAGTCATAATTAAATTATTTATGCCTTGCTAGACAAATACCTGGGACCACATTTCCTTTTGCATGGATTATAAAGGATTTCAATGATATAGGTAGACTTCGATTTACAACAGTTCATTTAGAAATGTTCGAAGTTGGAACAGCACTGAAAAAAAGTGACTTATGACCGTTTTTCACTCTTACAACCTCTGCAGCATCCCCATAATCAAGTGATCAAAATTCAGATGCTTGGCACCTGATGCGTATTTATGACAGTTGCAGTGCGCTGGGGGCGGGGGGGGGGGAAATCAAGTGATCACCTTTCTTACAATGTGGAACCCAGATTCACATAACAACTGTGTGACTAGCTTAGCAATCACGGTGATTCACTTAACAACAGAAAGGTCATAAAATGGGGCAAAATTCACTTCGTAAACTAACTCAGAAATCTGGAGCTCAGTTGTGGTCGTAAGTCAAGGACTACCCCTGTATTCCCTCAAATTAGCATGTCTGTCTACTATGGAAGATCCCTGGGATAAACAGAGGGAGGGATCTGAAATGGAAGAGCAGAAATCTTTCCACAATAGTCTCAAGATAAGGCATTCTTTTTAAATCTGGCAGACTTGTATTCTAAGTGATTAAAATACTAAGGCAGAGGTTCATGATGATTTTTCCCCTCACAATTTGGCTGAATTGGTCATCTGAGAGAGCATTATCAGTAAATTGACAAAACGGCTTCCACATGGTTATAGTCAATCACAAAACAATAATTTTACAGGCAGAGGTCCAAGCAGCTTCAGAGACCAAGCCACCTGATTAATAAATTCAGTGCAAAGCAAAAAATGAGGTCTGAACCAAGACAGTTGTCCCAAATTTTTCCTCACGTGAGATCCAGTTAACAAAATACAGACTGAGAAATGTCAGAAAAACACAGAAACATAGCAGGCATTTGTGTACAGGAAGTCCTCAAATTAGGACCACAACTGAGCACCAAAGTTTGTGTTATTGATTGAGAAACCTTTTTTGTTAAGTGAATCACTGTGGTTGTTGAATAAGCGTCACGGTTGTTAAGGGAATGGGGTTTGTACATTGGCTTTGCTTGCCAGAAGGTTTAAAAGGGGATCGCGTGACTCCAGGACACTGCAACCGTCATAAATGCGAGTCAGTTGCCAAGCACCTGAATGTAAATCATGTGACCATGGGGATGCTGCAACGGCGATAAGTGTAGAAAATGGCTATAAGTCACTTTTTTTTAGTGTCGTTGTAACTTCGGATGTCACTGAATGAACTGTTATATGTTGAAGACTATCTATATATTCTGCTCAACATACTGTATGTCCAAGAAAACAAAACAAAAAAACAAAACAAAATACGCAGGACACAAAACAAAACGTTCACTTTAGTAATTTATGTCCTGGCCTGCTTCCTTATTTTAAGGCTGGAGTGGGAAAACCCACAATTCTTGTTTTTTTAAAGAATCCTTCTGGCTCAAATGAAGCAATCTTATGAACCCAGATGGTTCTGGATATTGGACTCACCAGATTCCCCAGAAAGAAAATATTTTTAAGTGGGGAGGAGGAGCCACCAAGAGAGATATTCTGAATCATATTATGCCCACAGATCTGGAATTTTCTAAATCGATATCATATAGGCTGGTAATATTAGCTATAGAATGGGGGTGGGATGGAAGAAAACTCCTTTGTGGAACTCAGTTTTATCATCAGGAATTAAACAGCTTGTAGATGGGTAAGGCAGTACCTATATAGAATAGAATAGAATAAAATAGAACAGCAGAGTTGGAAGGGACCTTGGAGGTCTTCTAGTCCAACCCCCTGCCTAGGCAGG
>NW_013659738.1:45648-62111 GCF_001077635.1 Thamnophis sirtalis | reverse complement strand
GTAACCCTAACGCTCTAAACCTAACTCTAAACCTAACCCTAACCCTTAACCCTAACCTTAACCCTAAACCTAACCCTTACCTTTATGTGAATCGGCTTGCTTTAATTTTAATTTTATTTCAATTTTTAATTTTTTCCGTCGCGCTGTGATGACGTCACCTGCGCGCTTTTGTCGAGCGCGATTTTGTCCTCCGCGGTTTTGACGGGTCACGTAAAGGTTAAACCCAGCACTTTAAATTATACATGGAAATCTACTGGAAGTTAATACAGCACCCACAATACAAGTGTAATAAAACTGGAACAGCTCTTACCCATTAGTATGTGGAAAGCTGTGCTTTGCACCAAGTGCAAATTTCTACATAGTTTTCAAGAACAGCCCCTGTGCTACAGTAGTCTAACCTAGCAGCGAGGAAGGAATGAGTTAGGACTTCCTGCTGCAGATAGGATCATAGATAGCCTACCCAAAGGTGCTTTTTTCAAAAAGCAACTGGACTTCCTTTGTTTTTTCCTGGAGGACATTTCACTTCTCACCCAAGAAGCTTATTCAGTTCTGACTGAATGGTAGAGGATGAAAGGATTTGTACTCCTTGAAGTTTTCTAGTTACTCTTTCTGAGAGTTGTTGAGGTCAATTTCATCCTCCACCATTTGATCAGAACTGAAGAAGCTTCTTGGATGAGAAGCAAAACATCTTCAAGGAAAGACAAAGAAAGCCCAGTTGCCTCTTGAAAAAGCACCTTTGGGACAACTGTGACCTAGATGACTGAGACTCTCCATAGACAAATAGCTATGCCCTATACAAGCCCTAGCAATGACATTTATGGCAAATATAGTATTGCTGTCAATCCAATCAGAGAAATTGCTGTCGTAACCAGAGTCACAACTGGAATAGCCAGAAAACCAGATGAGCAGATGATTTCTCCCCGAGGTTTCATGGAAGTATTGCAAAAGTAGGAATGATGGAACAATGGACCATACAAAGGGGCATTCATAGGGCTGATCTTCTACCTACCACCACCCGTGGTACAACCCAAGTGGTGGAACCACTTTAAAAATGCATATCCAGAATTGAGAGAGATACCACGATGGGATCAAACACCAATAGGAGAGGAAGTGGCACCTTTGAAGGGCTTACAATTTCATTCAGAACCTGGCAAAGGTCATCCAAAAGAGTGACCAGTGGCATTTTCATTCTATGCCAAGCTTAAAACAACTGAAAAAGTGTCTTCTGCATCCTCCAGAGAATTGTCATTGAAGTTCCACCATCTTGTCTTTATATATGGCTAAAATGGCTGTGTGTGTGTGTGTGTGTGTGTGTGTGTGGTATGTTTCAGCATAACTCTGGAAAGCCGCAAGCAATTTCAACCACACTTGGTACACAGATGACTTACTCTCTGGAGAAAAATACTGTGAAAGGGCTGCGGGGGTAAGACAGCCCTAACACCCCTCGGGGGGGGGGGTGTTCTGTTAAGATACAGTCTGTTGTGCCTTAAAATGAATTCTACCACACTGCCATAAAATGGCTTCTACTGTACAGCGTTGTGGAGTTGCCATGGTAATGGCTTCACAGTACTCCACAAGGGGGCTCCCTCTGGTAAGGGGGAAAATCCAACATTAGAAATTATGTTTGATCTTCCCCCTATAAATAAATAAATACCCGGGCAACACCAGGTTATCAGCACTAATCAACAATAAACAAAAGGTTTGGGATGGCATGGCATGCTGTCTTACATAACTAGATCCATGGAAAGTGTTTTCAGAAAAGGATACACTATGCCAACTCTTTAAACGAGGCTTTGACCATTTTTCAGATTTAATTATTTAAGGCCATCAAGAAGAAAGGAACTAGTCTTGTTTTTAATGATTCTCAATAAGGGTTCGGTGCCTTATCTGATATTGAACTAGGTGGCAATTTATAATTGCGGATTTACTCATATGAGGCTCCACCTTCCCCCCCCAAAAAACCCACCCTATTAAAAAAAACTTACCTTTTGAAGCCCGCCATTTTCTTCCACCAATGGAGGAAGGACAGTGGTGCTGTTAGGAGATGGAGACTCAACATTGTAGTCACGAAAGCAGCAGAAAAAAGTGCTAAAGATGCTTCTGCTTCTCTGCTTTTTCAAACTGAGATTACATTGGGACACTGTAAAGAAATGAAATATTGCGTTCTAAATGGGCTTTTTAAAGAAAAATGCCTGTTGTTTCACACAGAACAAATAGATAACTCTGTTATAGCACTGACTTTTTAAAAAACCTCTATTATTTCTAGCAAATTATTATACAGTCCTCGATTTATGACTGATTGCTTAGCCACCGTTCAAAGTTCTAATGGACACCCCCAAAAGTACTTATGATCCAATTTCAAAGTTCCAATATGGTTTCAACCCCTCCCCCCCAGTCACATGACCACATTTTGGGTGCTTAACAACTGGCCCATGTTTATGGCCGTTTGCAGTCTTAAGGTCATGTGATCGTGATTTATATTTTTGTCTAAAACCAGCATTTACTTCTCTTGGATTCTCCTAATGACCATGGTATTCACTTAACAACCCCTGCAAAAGAAGGTAACAAAATCTGGTCATGTGGATGACCCGTATTACGACTATCATGACTTACGACCATAATAAGTAGGCCCCATTACAGTCATAAATGGAGGACTTACCTGGGTTTTAATCTGAAAACAGGTCTTCTGTAAATTTGATGTCTCTATTTGTAAGCAAGTAAATTAATTCCATCTTATGATGTTGAATATTTCCGGGGAACATGCAGTGTTTGAATGAAATGGTATGCCAGAGAATGAAACAGTATTGCATGTAATGGGATTTGTTAAGCCATATTGTGTTTATTGCAGCAAACAACTGCACACATCACATCCATATTTTACGCTAAGGTATAAAGGATTCATCAGGCTGTGTGTCCACAGAAATAAGAACCATCTGCTCCTACAGCAAACAATATAACAATGTTTTATTTAGATCCATTTGGACAGGGCCTTTGAGAAAGTACTAGTATAAACATGAAAGGTAGCTGTTAAAAAGAAAAACAAAAACAAATTTGCTAGCAAACACATTTTAAGGTTTGTCAGAAATGTGTGATCAAAAGGTCTTTTCAGGACAATGGGGGGGAAAAACCTAATTCATTGCAGTAAGAATCTAAATAATAGTTGTAATTAGTCTGTGATCCAGAAAGAGAGCATTATGACTCGAGTTTCTTCAAACACTGTGCATTCTCTGCCCGTTTCCTATGGAAAATGACTTTTGTAATGGAATTTGAAAAACGTGAAGGAGGCATTTCCACTGCCACTGGGAGACCACTTAAATATGAGCCAGCAGTGTGTGGGAGCAGCCAAAGATGCTAATACAGTCCTTGGTTGTATAAACAGAGGCATAGAATAAAAATCACGTAAAGTATTAGTACTGTTTTATAAAGCCTTAGTAAGACCACACTTGGAATATTGCATCGTTTTGGTCACTACATTACGAAAAAGATGTGGAGACTTTGGGAAAAAAAATGCAAAGAATAGCAACTACGATGATTAAAGGCCTAGAAACTAAAACATATGAAGAATGTTTGCAGGAACTGGGTAGGGCCCAGTGGTGGGTTCCGGATTCTGTTCCAACCGGTACGGTTGGAAAGGCCCCGGAGTCACCCACATGCACACACGCATGTGTTGTAGTGTCAAATGATGCTTCCGCAAGCCTCGGCGATGCTCCAGCTGCTCAGTGGAGCGTCACACAGGCGCTGTATGCGGCATGCGAGTGCCCGGAAGCGCCGGCAGCTTTAAAACATGGTAAGGAGCGCGGGCAGGCGGGTGGGCCCTCCGGAGTGCCGTACCAGAACAGTACCCGGTGCTCCGGGAAGGCTCCGGTACACCTGTACCAGGGCGTACCGCCTGCAGCCCACCACTGGTAGGGCCATTCTAGAGAAAAGAAAGACTAGGAGTTACAGGACAGCAGTCTTCCAATATTTGAGGGATGGCCACAAAGAAGAGGGAATCAACTGATTATCCAAAGCACCTGAAGGCCAGACAAGAAACAATGGATGGAAACTAATTAAGGAGAGAAACAACCTGGAACGAAGGAGAAACTTCTTAACAGTGAGAACAATTAACCAGCCAAACAGTTTGCCTTCAGAAGTTGTTGGTGCTTCATCATTGGAGGTTTTTTTTAAAAAAAAAAGACTGGGCAGCCACATGTCTAAAATGGTATAGGATCTCCTACTTGAGAAGGGGGTTGGACTAGAAGACCTCCAAGGTCCTTTCCAGCTCTATTCTGATTGATGTGACCACATTTTGAATTCAACTACCATCCCATCTGCAGCATTACAGCTGACTTCCCAATTCAGAGCTTGTAAAGGAGCATCCTGCAGGACTGGAAGGAAGTCCATTATTATTTTGCAAACCATTTTGCAATGCTAGTCCTTGACTTAGGACCATTTGTTTAGTGATTCTTTGAAGTTACGATGGTGCTAAAAAAACATTACGTATAACCAGTCTTACGAACATTGCAGCATTCCTGCAGTTATGTGATCAAAATCTAGGCGACCCGCGTGTATTTATGCCGTTTGCGGGGTCCTGTGATCACCATTTACAACCTTCCCAAGGATTCTCCAACTAGCAGAGTCAACAGCATAACCCAAATTTGCTTAATGATGGCATGGTTCAAAGAGCCGAGGTGGCGCAGTGGTTAGGGTGCAGTACTGCAGGCCACTTCAGCTGACTGTTATCTGCAGTTCAGCGGTTCTAATCTCACTGGCTCAAGGTTGACTCAGCCTTCCATCCTTCCGAGGTGGGTGAAATGAGGACCCAGACTGTGGGGGCGATATGCTGACTCTGTAAACCGCTTAGAGAGGGCTGAAAGCCCTATGAAGCGGTATATAAGTCTAACTGCTATTGCTATTGCTATTTAACCCCTGCTGCAGAAAAACCACCACCACCACCACCAACTGCATTGCTTATCTGACCCCAAAGGTGCTTTTTCAAAAGGCAACTGGACTTTCCAATTTTTCTTTGAAGACGTTTTGCTTCTCACTCAGGAAGCTTCTTCAGCTCTTCATAGAGCTTTACCGTAACTGAAGTTCTGGTCCACAATGATGGTCAGAAATGAAGGCCTGTCTGCATTTCCTTACACTTCGAATGTAGGGGGGGGGGGGAGGCTTCCTACTTCCACTTGTGTGAATTTGACCTTTATTTTCTCTCTTAAATTAAAGCAATGAATAATCTGGATCAGACATGAAAACGGGGAGTTATAAACCTCCTTCACAGATCTACAAAACTGCTTAGCCTCAACCTGGCATTTCACTGCAATTTGAATATTGTGCGATGTAGGTTTTTGTGCCTGACTGAGCAATGCTGCTCCTGAAAAACACCATTTTAAAGTGTTTTTTAAATTCGAGAATACTGAATATCATTGCCTTGTGTAGAGCATATTTTCCTCTCCACTGTTTCTGAACTCAAGCATTTTAAACTTCTGAAGTTTTTCAATTGCAAACGTCCACAAAAAGGCTGAAAATAAAAAATAAAAATAGAAGTTTCAGCCCATGTTTCAATTCAAAATGAAGAAGCAAGTAAGTGACAAGAGGCCTGATAATCAAAAGATTTGGAGACAAATTTAATTGCTTTTTGTTCACCTTTGTCTTTTATACAACACAGCTTCTCCAATAATAAAGTAAGGCATTAACTACAAATATTTCAAAGTTAAAACTTGCAAAGAAGTTGAGCTTATGTAGTTTGTTCTGCTCGAAAAGAACTTCATGTAATAAAAGAATAGATTTGACTGTAAAACAATATCGTGAGTCCAAGCTATTGAACTGTGATTGTAAAATAAGGAACTTTTCGCTTTGCTTCAATAGGATGAGAATAATACAGATTTCGGCAAGTCTTTGACTGAATAATTCCTAAGAAAAATGGAAGCGCTCATGTGAACATCTAATTAAATTCCATGTCAGGACTTTTGTTATCATTAAACAGAAGCATTGAGTATTTTTTTCTCTCTAGCTAAATATTTAAGATCTTCTCAGAATGTCAGCCAAGGGTTTGTCTTTCATCTAAAAACACCAATTGTTGTTGGCTTTACTGGTACTTAAATTAGGATTGTGACTTAAATTAATTCATTCTCTTCTTCTCTACAAATTGCCAACTACAGGGAATTCTCAAGTTACAACTATTCATTAAGTGACCATTTGAAGTTATAATAGCACTGAAAAAGAGGACTTATAGCACTAAGACTTATATACTGCTTCATAGCACTCTATAAGGTTTACAGAGTTAGCATAGACCCCCAACAATCTGGGTCCTCATTTTACCGAACTCAGAAAGATGGAAGGCTGAGTCAACCTTGGGCCTGTCATGATCAAAGTCCAGGCAGTGGGCAGAGTCAGCCTGCAATACTGCATTCACTGCACCACCACAACCTATGACCGTTTTTCACGCTTATCACCACTGCAGCATCTTCTAGGTTGATAAAAATTCGGATACTTGGGACGGCCCTGAAAAAAGTGACTTATGACCACTTTTCATAGTTACGACATCTACCGTATCACCACAATCATGCGATCAAAATTCAGAATGGTTGGCAACTGGTTCAGTTATGACGCTTCTCGTATCTTGGGGTCAGGTAATCACCATTTGTGACCTTCTAGCAAGCAAAGTCAATGGAGAAGCCAGATTCACTTAACGTTCACGTATTACTAACTTAACAATTGCAGTGATTTACTTAACAAAGTGGCAAAGGTTGTAAAATGGGGCACAATTCACTTAGCAACAGATATTTGGGACTCAAATGTAATCATGTCACTGTATAGAAATAATGACAAGTAACTTGATGGACTAGATCTAACAATTAATATGCTTTTCCCACCCTTTTCCTTGCTCTTATTATTTGTGGAAATATGGCTGGGAACAACAAAAAGTTTTTCTTCTAAGACAAAAAAAAAAAAGATGCAAATTTGTTAAACTGGCTCATGGGAAACAATTAACTATTGTGTGTTTTTTTCTTGAAACTGTAACTTTGTAAAAGAAGTTTGATAACTTGCAAATGCAAACACTATTCAGTTGTCCCGTTTCAATTAATACAGCTTCAAGACTGCACCACTATAGTGAATGAGAGAATATGGATAATTTCCTTCAAATGAGCTGGATTATAGTTACCACCAGCAGCAGATAGAGTTTTATTGTGGAAAATGATGAGAGGTATAGTCTTAACAGATTTGGCTGACACTAACACCCACTAAGGCAGTGATATCTAACCTTGGCAACTAAGATTCCTGGACTTCAACTCCCAGAATTCCCCATTTAGCCATGCTGGCTGAGGAATTCTGGAAGCAGAAGTCCACAAGTCTTGAAGTTACTAAGGTTGGATACCCCTGCACTAAAAGGCTTAACAAAAAGATTACTAACTACAGGTAGTCTTTGACTTGTGGCCATTTGTTCAGAGGCAGTGCTGAATGGACTTAACATTCATGGCTATGGCAGCAGCCCTGCAGTCATGTGATCAAAATTCGGGAGCTTAGTAGTCTGTCCATGACTAAACCGCAAAGGTCCACTTTATCTGCCCCCCCTCATCTCTCTTCCCCCATTTACACATTTTGACACACACACCACACTTCCTGTCCTAACTGATCTTTGCCAATTTGCTCAGCAGCCGCGGCAAGGACCAGGGTGGACATGCCACATCAACGGCAGAAGCAAGATGGTGGCAGAGATCAACTGGGGCAGTGATCAGTGGACTGCAGACTGGTGAGGACGACTGTGGCTGGGACTGGATTGTGATATCTGTGACTTTGTGCTATACTGCTGAGCTGGGGCTGGACTTCACACTGTGTCATGCTACAGGGCTAACTTCTTGCAGCTTCACAGACACGGCATGGAAAGAAGCCAATGGGCCACTGCGTGGCAAGCAGCCATTCTGCAAAATCGACAAGAAAAAGGGTTTCAAAGTTTGCTCGAAAGCTAAACTGAGTTAGTGTTAGACCATAGTCTATTGAACCATGGATAGCTCTCTGAAGCTGGTCTAAGGCTACCTTGATTTAGTTTTCAAGCAAGGTTTGAAACCCTTTCTTTTTTGCTATGGTTCTTGCAAACAGCTGACCTAGATACTTTTCATTTCTCCGTGTTAGAGCAGATGGTTTAAAAATATTTCTTCTATTATTGTTGAGTGGAGAAGCAGAAAAGACTCATTTAAATTACACAAATGTATCGTGTCATAAAACGATGTGTGGAGGTTCAGAGGAAAAAAATATAAAAGACAAGGCAGTTTCTATGCCAGGGGGGGACACATGGTGGGGTTCCACCGTTAAGGCATTCCTGTAAGTCGACAAGGAAAACACAAGTGTGATAAATCATAGGTGAGCAACACACAATCCCAGGGGGAACAAGTAAGGCTTCACCTGATTTCATGTAGTGCTCAGGCTAATTTCACAATGGCTCCAAGAGTAAGAAGTTCAGACTCTAATAAGGAGTATCCTTCAGCCTGCTGCACAGGAAAGCAATTAGAGAGAAAGGTGGGCACCAACCAGAAATGGGTAATTTTTTATTTGCATCCAGCCTTTAGCTAAAGGTGTTCCCCTCTGATATATATGCGAGTTGTTCCTGACTCTAGGGGGCGCTGCTCATCTCCGTTTCAAAGCCGAAGAGCCAGCGCTGTCCGAAGACGTCTCCGTGGTCATGTCGCCGGCATGACTTAATGGCAAAGGTGCATGGAACACTGTTACCTTCCCACCAAAGGTGGTTCCTATTTTTCTACTTGCATTTTTTACGTGCTTTTGAACTGCTAGGATGGCAGAAACTGGGACAAGTAATGGGAGCTCACTCCATTACGCAGTGCTAGGGATTCGAACCGCCGAACTTTCTGATCAACAAGTCCAGCCATAGCCACCGCCTCCTTTATTTGTATAAATAAGTGGTGAATGTATCCAACATCCCCCTCTTCCTCCTATTTTCCGCACAACCATCCTCTGAGGTGGTTTGGGCTGAGAGCGAGGGACTGGTCTGGCTTTTATGGCTAATGCGGGACTTGAACTCCTAGCCACTTATCTTTCTAGCCTGGTGTCATAACCACAAGACAAAAGTGTTTTTGGCTTTGTCTCAATCAATGTGTGCATTATAGCCTACCTATCATACCTGAGAATATTGGTTTCACTAGAAAGATGGTTGATGGTCTGTAAAATTAATCACAAGTTACGACCAGGATGGGTAGGCTCCATTACTGTCATAACCCGAGGACTACCTGTGAGACAACACTTGTTTAGTCAAGTCTAAACCAGAGAGGATCTGATCTAGGGATTTTTCGATCTACTCTGAGCTTAGATACAGGTAGTCCTCAACCTGTGACCACAATTGAGCCTCAAATTTCCGTTGCTAATCAGGACAATTGTTAGTTTTATGAATTAAAACTAACAATTGTTAGTTTTATGATCTTTCGTGCCATAGTTGTTAAGTGACTCATAGCAGTTGTTAAGTCAGCAACATGGTTGTTAAGTGAATATGGCTTCCTGCTTGTTAGGTCACAAAAAATGGGCACATGACACTGGGACACTGCAATTTTCATAAACATGAGCCAATTGCCAAGGCCCTGAATGCTTATCCTGTGACAATAAGGATGCTGCAACAGTTGTAAGTGTGAAAACTGGTCAGAAATTACTTTTTTCCAGTGCCACTGTAACTTCAGTCACTAAGGAAATGGTTGTAAGTGGAGGATTATCTGTACTACTCTGAGCATGGTGTCATTAAGTCTACCATGTTCCTCCAGAATGGAATTTCTTTTGGAAGGGAAAGTCCGACTTCTTTTTCTGGAAGTCTACACTTGGAAAAAGCCATAAATAGAAATGACTGTTGTAGGACGGAGAGTTTGGTTTTACCAGATTCTCAAAAGGACATTATTAATGTCAATTAAACTAGACATACCCAGTTCCTGCAACCGTTCTTCGTATGTTTTAGCCTCCAGCCCCCTAATCCTCTTTGTTTCTCTTCTCTGCACTCTTTTTTAGAGCCTCAATGTCTTTTTAATAATGTGGTGACCAACATCAGAAAGGACAGCAACAAATGCCACCTACTGATCAGAAAACTTCAGAGTTCTGCACCCTGTAATTAAAAATGCTAAAAATATAAGATAAGAAATTTGTGAAGCCAGATTTGGTACTAAAAGAGAGACCAGCAGAATCAATTCAAATCTTAAAATAAACAAATAAATCGGAACATTTGTACAGTGCAAAGAATTAGGCTTTGTAAATGCCACAGATTATATTAAATATCTACAGTCTTATATTCCTAAAAATATTTCTAAATATGTGGAATGGTGTATGTTAAATGTTTCAGAGAACACAGTTCATAAATGGATCAAAATCCCATTAAATTAGCAGGGTAAAATGAATACCATTACAATTATTGTCCCAGAATTAATTTATGTATTAAGAGGTATTCTAATATTAATGTCAAATGAATGTTTTCTTTGGGTGGGTAAGTTATGGAGGAAACTTTATATGGGAAAATAGGATCTCATTATTTACAGGAAGGTTTACATAGGATTTAAGAATTTATATTATTTACAGGAAGGTTATCTATTGAAGGTGATATTTTTAATTAACTAGATTAAAAAGTAATTTTGGGCTTATATTTTCTCAACAATATCTATGCAGAATGAATACAGGGAGTCCCTGCTTCCTGGATGTATTGTTAGATTTTATGATGATAGACTATTAAAAAAAATAGCTTTGAACCAAATTTAAAATTGTCCAGATTATCTCTATTCACATGTTTCCCACCTGGCTTGCAATAAAGAAAGTTAATGGGGAATACATAGGTTGAATTGCAAATCATGGTCATATGTTTCACTTAACAACCAGTGATTTGCTTAACAACCAAATGTAGAGTGATGTCATAAGTCCATTCTAATAATATGATTTTCCACTTAGTAGTTATGGCACTTAGCAATGGAACTGCTATTCCCAACTCGGATCGCTAAGTAAGGATTATCTATAGAATATTAACCACTGTGGACTCTTTTGGAAGTTTTTATGTATTCTATTAAGATTATAGCAATTGCTAGGATTTATACATAATAAAAAGGGTATTTTGTTCCTTAGTTTACCAGCAGTCAAACATATTTTAGCTTTGATAGTCATAAATTGGAATTTTATGTTGCTCTTATAAATATTTAACTTTATGGAAAGGATCTACCTTAAAAATAGGGAGCCAAATGTTCTATTGGAAGCTGTGAGTGGAATCTGGACTATGTACTTTAAGGCAATTATTTTGTAATAATTATTTTAAAGACTTTTCTTGACTTTGAATGGAATGTTGTCATCCTAATTCACAACAGCCACAAATACAATCAGCTCAAGTATGTTTAATGCCTCAATACAGACTGGACAGTTTGGCTCAGTCTGAGAAATCGGAGATGCTAATTTATTTGATGTTCTCAGTGTTTGAAATTAAGCACCCAATCTTTTTATATTAAACAGTTAGAGAATAAAGCGAGTATTAAGGACACTGCTGGCTTATGAATTGAAGAATGAAACATGAATGGCTGCAGGTCTTAACAATGTTAAATCTGCTTCTTCGGATTTAATATTAAAACTGCTTCATCAAAAGATCTTAGTTAACTGGACATCCCAAAGTATGTGCAGGAAATACTGCCATAAACCTTCCATTTTAATTAAAACTAAAACACCATATCTTATTTCCCTCTGTGTAATATTGGTATTTCCTTCAATTCCCTTAGCAAAATAATCCATTCCACCTCTTAACATCCAAGTTTTATATGTAGGCCTAATATGATTCCATATGCTATTGGTTTCTTTTCCCTGTCAGCTCCCAGATTACGTAATATATTTCCAAGGCTAACGAAAGCAGACAAGCAGCTATATAAAAGGCTATTGAATTCGTTACACCTCTGTTCCCCATTAAGAAATATTGAGGCAAAGGCTATTCCAAGTCATACTTTCCTTGAGAAAAAAAGAAAATTGAAGTAATTGGAATAGACAGCAACACCACTATGTGGATTTGCAGTTGGCTGACCACTGCACTCAACATGTAGTCCTCAATGAAGCCACATCTACATGGAGGGAAGCATGCAGTAGGATACCCAAAGTTTTGTCTTGGGCCAAGAACTCTTCAAAAGTCCTTCATAAATGATCTAAATGAAGGAATAGAATGGAACTCATCAAATTAGCAGATGACACCAAACTGGGGCAAATTGCTAACACTCTGGAAGATAAGACTCAAGATTCAAAAGGATCTTGACAGATTTGAGCCTTGGGCCCTATCCAAGATGCAGTGGTGAGAAAAATAAAATCTTGCACTTAGGCTGGAAAAACCATAGGCAAAGTACGGAATAGGCGGTAGTTGGTTCAACAGTAGTAACTATAAGAAGGATCTAGATGTCTTAATGGATCACCACTTAACTATGAGACTGCAGTGTGTGGCAGCTGCCAAAAAGGCCAGTGCAGTACTGGATTACATTAACAGAGGGACGGAATCAAGATCACAAGATAATACTGCTTTATGTGATCTGCTCGGAATACTGTGTCCATTGTGGTCACAGCAATATAAAAAAAAATGTTGAGATCCTAGAAAGTGTGCAGAGAAGAGCAACAAAAGATGACAAGGGGTCTGGAGGCTAAATCATATGACGAATGATTTAGGGAGCATATCTAGCCTATCAAAGAGAATGATTAGAGGTGATATGATAGTTGTCTTCCCTTACTTTAGAGGCTGTCACAGAGAACAGGGGGGGTCGACTTACTCTCCAAAGCAACAGAAGACAATACAAAAAGTGGATGGAAGCTTGTTAAACAGAAATCTAACCTAGAACTAAGGACACATTTCCTGACAAGTGAGAAAAAAAATAAATCAATGGAATGGCTTGTCTCCTGGAATTGTGGCTGTTCCATCACTGGAGGTTTTCCAGTAGACAACCATTTGATGGGATGGTATTAAGCTCTCCTGCCTTGAGCAGAGGGTTGGACTAGTTGACCTCTGAGGTCTGTTCTGAGTTCTATGTTCTATCCCCTTTGCTTACTCCAGAAAAATATTTAACTCAGGGATGAGAATTCATGATTTCAACAATCATTAAATTGGAGGGGTGAAAAACATTTCTAGGTAAAGGATGGAAGTGGACATCAAGGTCCCGTCATCATATACCCTGGCATGGTATAGAGAATCAAAGAAGATGGATCAGTACTTTTATCTCATGTTTAATATTCCCAATAGCTCCATAGAAACTTTTCATATTTGAATCTGTGCCCTGTGCTTTCCAAACTTCGAAGAGGCAGGAAGAACAGCTGTTAAAATAGTACATATTCACGGAAGTGATGGGTCATGAATGCTCATGAATTAAGCAAAACCACTGTCCTGAATTGAATGCGTCCTATCGCATTATGAGTCCCCTATGCAAATGGGAAAACTGAGAGATTCTAAATTTGCTAAGTGTTGAAAATTACGCACATTTTGTCCGATTCTTCTCCACCTTAGTTCTTAAATACTCTGGGTACACGATGTCCCTTATTACTTACTAGCAAGTGTGTCATTGTGGAGTCTCTTCACAGTGAGTATCTGGGAGTGGGAGGGGGGGGAAGGAGGGTATCTCACTAAATGAAGTCAATATCTACTCGCCGCATGGTTTGGCTTCTTTTATTGTTAAACCGAGCAGGCTGAATTCTCTTCTTCAGCAGAAAAGGATGTTTGGGTTCTATGGTGCATCCGCTGTTGAATTCTCTTTTTTCCGAAAGAAAAGCTTTGTTAGCTAGACCTCTCTCAGGGCGAGAAAGGAATGCAATGCATGTACAGACTCTGTAGTATTTCCTGTTACGCTCCTGTTCCAAACCACTGTGCTCTGTGTGTGGGGGGGATTCAGGGAATACAATCCAATCCTTGATCTATGAAAAGATCAAGCTCAAGATTTTAATCATGAATATAGGCTGAGAAATGATCTACCTATGGAACGGCCAGCTGTAAATTAATACCAAACGTATCTAGCTTCCCCCCCCCCCCCAAGCAAACATTTAATGGCCTAAAAATGTTAAACGACCAAGCTAGAGAAAGATTAACAATTTGCTTTTATCTCTTAGCATAAGCAGAAGAGGATCAGTCTGTTTTCTGAATCCTCCTTCAAAGAAAAGGTTGACACTGTACATGAAATATTGAGAACCTTGGAGTAAAGGCAGAATGAAGTCACTTGTCACATCAACCTCTCCCTGTTCCTTCTGATCTCCCTATACACAGATCAGATGAGAGGGGAGTGGATCTTAAATGCCACTAACCTCTCCTTTTGCTCAATTCAGAAAGACCTTTTTTTGGCAACTTAGAGGCAAAGTAGGGAAAATAATAATACCAGAACAAGAAAAGTTTTCAGGAAAGGAACGGTTGAAATTTCTATGTATTCTAGTTCCCTAGAATACATTTAGTAGTCTTCGGCTTACCACCAGAGTAAATCTCTGCAAATTATAAATCTGTCTGCCTGCCTGACCATCCATCCATCCAACCACCTACCTGAATGAATCTAAATGAGGACCCAAATTGTTGGGGTAATTCCTGACTCTGTAAACCATTTAGAGGGGGCTGTAAATAAGTCTAACTGCTATGTCTCTCTCTCCCTCCCTCCCTCCCTCTCTCATTTACTTATAATCATCTGTCACCATCCATCCATACATCTCCTAACTCTTTCATTCTAAACAGAATTGTGAATTCCAATATAATAGCTTTATTTATCTAGTTCTTAAAAAGTAAACCAAGAGTTCAAAACCTTATTGGTCCTGTCAAGCTAATAAAAGCGAGATATTAACTGCAAAGGTTTCCTGGAGAAAGTGAACATTAATTTTCAGGAATACTAATTGATCCACAGTTGCAGCACGAGTTTCATATCCAAGCTAAATTACCTCCGTTTGCCAGAATCAAAAGGTATAAAACTATATTATTAGAGTTGACCAGTATTTTTAGTCTTCAAATTTAAATACAGGCAGACATCAATTTACAACCATTGGTTCAGCGAACATTCGAAGTTGTAACAGCACTGAAAAAAGTGACTTATGATCATTTTTCACACATATGACTGCTGCAGCATCCCCACAGTCATGTGATCAAAACTCAGGTAATTGGCAACTGGCATGTATTTATGGCAGTTGCAGTGTCCTGGGGTCATGTGACGCATTTGCAAAGTCAGTGGGAGAAGCCCAATTTGCTTAATGGATGCATGATTCACTTGACAACTGCAGTGATTTGCCTAACAAAGGTTGGCAAAGAAAGTCATAAAATGGGAGAAAACTCGCTTAACTACTGCCTTGCTTAGCGACAGAAATTTGGGGCTCAGTTGTGGTTGCAAGTCCATGATTACCTGTAGTTCCCTCAATCAACCAAATATAAGCTTTGTTCCAGTCGTCCACTATCTCATTAGGCTTCTTACATCCATGAGAAACAGCCTAGATCTGGTCTTTCAAACAGGGGCTCTCGTTCGTTTAGTTCAGCTAACAGCTGAGAAAATAGCTCTTTAGGAGAACATTTGGTTAAATATTATTTTAGACCAAATGGTGGCACATTCACTTGGCAGGTTTCAAAGATTTTGTTCTGTTTTAAAGACTATGCTACGCTGATTGCTGAAGCCTCTCAGAGCTTGTAGGAACTGAACAGCATTGAAATAAAACAAAAACAGTGAGCAGAACGTACCATACATATTAAGACGTTCAGGTATTTCATGTTCTTTTATGACAGGTGAGTCCTCACAACCACAATGGAGTCCAATATTTATGTCGATAAGCGAGTTTTGCTCCCACTTTACGACTTTGCTACCCACAAGATTTAAGAAAATCTTTGCTGTTGCTAATAGCAGGGTCATTAAGCGAATCCCTTACGAGGATAGAGCGGAGGAGTTTGTCCAGTTCCTCGCGGACAAAGTTGCTTGGCTTCAGACAGACCTGGACTCCAATTGCGCAGAGCCAGCCGAGGTACCGGGGGAAGGTCTTGAGCGACATCTCTGGATTGATTTTCAACTTGTTACTCCTGATGAAGTGGACAAGGCCATGGGAGTGATAAGTGCCACCACGTATGCACTGGACCCGTGCCCCTCCTGGCTGGTCGCGAACAGCAAGGAGGTGACGCGGGGCTGGATCCAGGTGATAGTGAATGCCTCCCTTTGGGAGGGCTTCTTTCCCCCGCCATTGAAGGCAGCGGTGGTGAGACCCCTCCTGAAGAAGCCATCTCTAGATCCAGCCATTTTGAATAACTACCGTCCAGTCTCCAACCTTCCCTTCATTGGGAAGGTTGTTGAGAAAGTGGTGGCCTTTCAGCTCCGACGGTCCTTGGATGAAGTCGATTATCTGGATCCCTTTCAATCTGGATTCAGGCCTGGCTACAGCACGGAAACTGCTTTGGTCGCACTGACCGATGATCTCTGGAGAGCCAGAAATGGAGGTCATTCCTCCATCCTAGTGCTTCTTGACCTCATCGTTCGCCTGATGCACCAATTGCGTCCCTACCT
>NW_013659738.1:30045-45622 GCF_001077635.1 Thamnophis sirtalis | reverse complement strand
TACTTACAGATCGGGCAACCCGTAGGGTTCCATCCTCACAGCCGGAGGGCTTGGCGGCCTCATCCTGCCTAGATCCATTAAGTGTTCAAAAGTGATGTCTGTCTGAGTCCCACTATCAACCAGTGTTGTGATGTCTCCTTGAGAGGTGGACCCCTCGCCACCTCCTCCCCGGCTACGAGGACTGCGCCGCAACACCTGGATGACCAGAGGTTCCTTCGAGCATCGGAGGGCCTCAAGGGTCTGCTCCTGTGAGAGACGGGACAATTCCCGACCGTTCACCTGGAGGGGGGAGAAGAGAGGAAGAGGATGTCAGAAACGTTCTCAATCCTTGCACTTTCTTCATGTCTCCACTGTGAAGTCATCCTCAAGTGACTTGCAACGCGCTCTACATGGGGCAGCCCTTGAAGAGCATTCGGAGACTTCAGCTCGTCCAGAATGCAGCGATTGTGGGTGCACCTTGGTACACCCACGTTACACCTATCCTCCGCGAGCTGCACTGGTTACCGATTGGTCTCCGGATACGCTTCAAGGTGCTAGTCGTCACTTATAAAGCCCTTCATGGTATTGGACCTGGGTACTTGAGAGACCGCCTGCTGCCAATTACCTCCCAAAGGCCCATTAGATCCCACAGATTAGGCCTCCTCCGGGTTCCATCTACTGGCCAATGTCATCTGGCTACTACCTGGGGGAGGGCCTTCTCTGTGGCTGCTCCGGCCCTTTGGAACGAGCTCCCCGCAGAGATTTGGACCCTCACCTCTCTCCAGGCTTTCCGAAAAGCCGTTAAAACCTGGCTGTGTCGGCAGACCTGGGGTTGATTCCCTTCCCCTCTCGAATCATGTGACTGTTGGTTGTTTTTTTTAATTCCCCTGTACCTTTTCTGTTGTAGTTTCTTTGTGTTTACCTCCACCCTCCCTTTGGGTTTGTGAGCCGCACTGAGTCCCTCAGGGAATAGGGCGGCATATAAATAAAATGAACCTCGAACCTCGAACCTGGCTTCCCCATTCACTCTGCTTGGTCAGGTGACAAAAGAGAGTCACATGACACTACAACCGTCATAAATAGGTTTGACAAGCGGGCGAATGTTGATCATATCACCATGGGGAGGCTGCAACGGTCATTAAGTGTGAAAAATGGTCATAAATCACTTTTTTCAGGGAGCTTGTTAAATTTGAACGGTCACTCAATGAATTGTTGTAAGTCAAGGACTATCTATATTTTGCACATGTGCAAGATGAAGGATGTGGTTCTCTACATGCATAAAACTTATTTGTTTTAAAGAGCAAAGTTTGGTTGGGGAGGGTTAAGCTGTCCACACGAAGAATTTAATCCTTCATGTTTGGATTCGCGAGGACTTTATTAGTCATGGTCAGAATTTTCAAAGTAGAGACACAACCGCAAGTACAGGTAGTCCTAGACTTACAACCACAATTGAGCCCAAAATTTCTGTTGCTAAGCGAGATATTTGTTAAGTGAGTTTTGCTCCATTTTACGACTTTCCTTCCCACAGTTGTTAAGTGAATCTGTGCAGTGGTTAAGTTACTAACACAGTTGTTAAGTAAGACAGCTTTACCCCTTAGCTTTGCTTGTTAGGAGGTCACAAAAGGGGATCCCGTGACCCGGGGGGGGGGGGGCCATTGCAATCGTCAAAAATATGAGTCAGTTACCAAGAATCTGAATTTTGACCACATGACAATGGGGGATGCTGCAACAGCTGCGTGAAAAATGGACATGTCACTTTTTTCAGTGTAACTTTTTAATGGTCACTAAATGAACTGTTGCAAGTTGAGGACTACCTGTACATGATCGCTGGATAATAAAAGAGATGGGACTCTCCTGAAATTGTAAAAAAGTTGTGGCAGCAGAGAACCTAGGAGTATGTCAGTGGCAAAATCTATCATCAAGCTCATTGAGTTGCTCTGAAGAAGACAATCTAGCACAGGGGTCTCCAACCTCTGCAACTTTAAGACTTGTAGACTTCAACTCCCAGAATTCTTTACTGGCTGAGGAATTCTGGGAATTGAAGTCCACAAGTCTTAAAGTTGCCACGGTTGGAGATCCATGATTCTAGCACAAAGAAGCCACCTTAAAGCCACCATGTGGCTGGGCTGACCCAGGGAGATCTTGCAAAACCAAAGGAACAAATGCAATTGTTACATAGAAAATGTTTATGGGAGGAAGGCAAAGGAAGTTTTTAAGGGAGAAATATAAGAGTTCTGAATTCTGGAACTTAATATCCAATTATCCATGGACTGAAATGTTTATTATTCATATTTTAGTTATTCATCGTTTCACAGAAATAATGATAGCCACCTGCACATACTTTTATAACATGATGCAGGTACCTTAATAACCATATAACATTGCTTACTGCATCTAATATAAATCTAATGTGACAGATTTAATGTACCCTTGACAGGAAAAAGAGCTTTAAATAATTTTTGATAGTGCTTTTTTTATATACTATGGGAAGCGTACACAGTTCAATATGGGTAGTAGTCCTCAATGGATTATCACAACTGAGCCCAAAATTTGTTACCTAGTGAAGCTGTTGTTAAATGAGTTTTGCCCCATTTTACGACCTTTCTTGCCATAGTTAAGTGAATCGCTGTAGTTGTTAAGTAACAAGGTTGTTAAGTGAATCTGGTTTCCCCATTGACCTTTTGCTTGTCAGAAGGTCACAAAAGCAGATCACAGGACCTCAGGACACTGCAACCATCATAAATATGAGTCAGTTGCCAAGGGCCTGAATTTTGAACACATGACCATGGGGATGTCATGAGACACTTTTTTCAGTGCCGTTGCAACTTTGAACGGTCACTAAATGAACTGTTGTAGCAATAGCAATAGCAGTTAGACTTATATACTGCTTCATAGGGCTTTCAGCCCTCTCTAAGCGGTTTACAGAGTCAGCATATNAGCTCAGAGAGAGCTGTTTCTTGCCAAGATGGTGGACAAGGCTGCGACCTGGCAACGGAGAGTGTTTGGCGCCAGACTTTTGTCCAAACCATCCTGAAGGAAGTCCAGCAGTTGAGGTATGGATGCTGATACGTCACTGATACCACGCTCCTTGCACCAGTCTGAAAAGGTGACCCATGTCATGTCGTAAATACGTGTCGTGGATGGTCTTCTGGATGCTTGGATGGTCAGGAACTCCCCCTCAAGTGCCAAACGGCTAACTGCAGCCACAGGGGATCGGAGAGCTCCCTGGCTGAGGGAAATTTGCTCCTGAGGAATTCTCCACAGTTTCCAGAGGGAAAGGCTGACAAGATCCACATACCAGGACCTCCTGGGCCAATGCGGAGCTACAAGGGAGATCTCCACCTCCTCTGCTAGAATCTTGGCGATCACCTGCGGAATGAGCAGTAGGGGCGGGAACGCGTAGAGTAGTCCTGAGGGCCACTTGAACCTCAGCGCGTCTGTCCCCTCTGCCTGGGGCAAGTGGTAACACAAGTAGAACCTTGGCAGGTGCGTGTTGACCTGAGTAGCGAATAGGTCAACTTGCGGTTGGCCGAATCTCCGAACTATCTGCTCGAACAGCGTGGGATGCAGTCGCCACTCTGAGTTGTCGATTGTCTGACGGCTCAATCTGCCCTCACATTGCTTGTCCCAGATATATGATCCGCTCTGATGGACGCTAGGTGACATTCCGCCCACCTTCCCAGAGACTCCGCTTCTGCCATGAGCCTCCTGGAGTAGGTTCCACCCTGCCGGTTTATGTGGGCCTTTGCCGCTATGTTGTCTGTAAGCAACAATACGTGACGGCCCACAATTTGAGGTGAGAAGCATCTTAGGGCTAGCCAGGCAGTTCTCAGCTCCAGCCAATTTATGTTGTGAACTGCCTTCCTCTGTGACCATCTGCCCTGTGACAGCTGTCCCTGGCAATGAGCCCCCCCAACTGCAGAGGCTGGCATCTGATGTGACCACAACTCTTACGGGTTCTTTGAACTGGCATCCCTTCTTGACTGCTGACTGCCATCATCTGAGGGAGCGAAGAACCGTCTGCGGAAGGCGAACCCATGTGGGGGAGTTGCTGACCTTCGACCTCTGCATCAGCAGAAGGAACTACTGTAGTTCCCTGGTGTGAAGACGCGCCCAGGGAACTATCTTCAGGCAGGATATCATGATGCTGAGAGTCTGTGAGAGTTTGACAATCAGAACTGACCTGACCTGACGGCACTGATGAATTCGGTTTCTGAGGTTGTGTGGAGAGAGAAACCCTGGCAGGATATCGAGTCTATGACCATGCCAAGGTGTTGAATTCGTGTAGTCGGGTCGAGATGACTTTTCATTCGGTTCACCGAAAAGCTGTGTCATTGCAGCGCACGAATGGTGACCCGTACGTCTCGCAGGGTCTGGTTGTGGCTCGAGGAGTGAATGATGATGTCGTCCAGGTAGCATTCCAGGTGGATCAGACATGTGTGGAGATGAGCCGCTATTGCTGCCAGAAGCTTTGTGAAGGTCCTGGGTGCGGATGAGAGACCGAAGGGAAGTGCCCTGTATTGGTAATGTCTCCCATCATAATGGAACCGCAGGAATCTTTGGTGTGACACATGGATGGGCACATGCAGGTAGGCTTCTTTCAAGTCTATGGAGGTTAGGAGGTCACCCTGCCTTATGCATTCAAGGATGGACTGGAGGGACTACATTTTGAAATGCTTGTAGGCCAGATGTTGATTTAGCTGCTTCAAGTCCAAGATGGCCCTCCACCCCACTGAGCTTTTCGGGACTAGGAAAAGGATGGAATAGAAACCTTGCTTTTCCTGTCCCTTTGGCATGGGTTCTATGGCCCTTATTTGCAGGAGGTGACAAATCTCCGCCTTCATGAGTGACCATCCGCGGTGGAAATGTCAAGAACTCCAGGACCAGACCCCTCCCATCGTATTGAGGATCCACGCGTCCAAGGTGGTTTCCTCCCATCGGTCGGCATAGAATTGTAACTGACTGCCTATGGGAGGGACGCGTTGATGGTCACTTATTGCATTTAAATGGGCAGCCGCTGTGAAGGGGCTTCCGAAAGGCCTCGAATCGGGCTCCTGAAGTTCTAATGGCATCTCACGGCCAGGAGAGGGTCAGGAAGCCTCCTGCCTCTCCCGTGCTCACTGGCAGCCATCGGACAAGCACTTTCGCCGCTCCTGACCGCTGCGTGCGACCAGCAGCCTGTCGGAGCTCTGACAGCCTCCTCAGCAGAATTTAAATGGGAAGTAAAACTTTTCTTCCCATCACCTTTCTAACTAATCTACTAATTGAACTCAGTAAACAAAAATAACAAAACTACTGCTGTACTGATTGGTGAGTCCCAGTCTATCTATAAAGAACTGAGGAACCCTCCAAATTTAGTCCTTTCGGGAGGACTGAGTTTTTAAACTGACCTCAATGATGCAAAGGGAGGCGTGGTTAAAGAAATATCTACTCAGTCCTAAGGCAGATAGACTGTATTTAAACCATGCTTGAAGCGCACAGGAGAAGAAACCAATTCCGAAAACCACTCATATCAAATCATACTTGCACAGAGGAAGCCAACTCTCTTGGACAATCCAGCCTAAGTAGATATAGATTTGAAATGCTAACACCTATTGCTCAATGATACAACACCAAAGAAAAACATGCTGGTTACTAAAGATATACCTCACTGAAATCAAATCATGGCACATCAGATTACAATTTAAGCTTGCATGTGACTTGAAAACAACAGGAATAATATTTTCAAAACAGAGTCATCTAAATATCTAAAATATCTCATTTGTCACCCCCGCAAAGGACTAACAAAAACTAGTATTCTACTTCCCTGCTGCTGCATTCACTTCTACTACCCAGCCATAAGCTCTGAGCACTGCTTTAATTAATTGCAATATAATATTGTTAAAGAAAATATGTACTGGAGTTCCAAGTGTGGCCCAGAATTCATACTTTCAAGTGATACTATCACATTTGTTTTCCATTTATAGCCCAAATTTAACCTTAGCTACAAGATATCTTACCTATATGTTTCGAACAGAGTACAATTATTTCCAGGTGTTAATTCCAGCAACAGCCCTGAGCAAACACTGTGGCAATCATTTTTCCCAATTCAACCCACTGATTTTCTACAAAGGCAATTTGGCCAGCAAAGCAAAGTTTATGGAATACAGTAATATTCATAAGCAACTCATGAAAATATTTTTAAACAATTAAACCATCAGCAAACCATAATGGTGCTTAAAATCTTGTGACTCTTTTGAATGTTCAATATTTCTGTATGAATATGACCTAAAATATATTGTTGTCCTCACAATTCCTAAGAATAGAGAAGACAATGAAATAAATGAGTCAAAACCATTATGAGTTCTTTTATTTATTGAGCAAAATGTTCTAAAGCTACATATTTGTGTGGGGCAAAAGTATGCTAGTCTTTGCTTTGGGTAACTGTTCCCCTTGGGCAGCCCCAGGGTGCATTAACAGAGGCATAGTATCAAGATCATGTGAAGTGTTAATACCACTTTATAATGCCCTGACAAGACCAAACTTGGAATATTGTACCTGGCTTTGGTTGTCAACGATATAAAAAAGATGTTGAGACTCTAGAAAGAGTGCAGAGAAGAACAACAGGGCTGATTGGGGACTGGAGGCTAAAGCTATTTAAAATGTTTGCTGGAATTGGGAATGTCTAATGTCTTAATGAAAAGAAGGACCAGGGGTGACATGATAGTAGTCTTCCAATATCTAAGGGGCTGCCCCAAAGAAGAGGGAGTCATGCTATTCTCCAAAGCACCTGAAGGCAGGACAAGGAGCAATGGATGGAAAGTAATTAAAGAGAGAAGCAACCTGAAAGTAAGAAGAAATTTTATGACAGTAAGAACAATTAATCACTTGCCTCCAGAATTTGTGGGTGCTCCAGCATTGGAAGTTTTTAAGAGACTGGACAGCCATTTGTCTGAAATGATGTAGGATGTCCTGCTTAAGCAGAGGATTGGACTAGAACAGTGTTTTTCAACCTTTTTTGTGCAAAGGCACACTTTTTTNGGGTCCTCATTTTACCCACCTCGGAAGGATGGAAGGCTGAGTCAACCCCGAGCCGGTGAGATTTGAACCGCTGAACTGCAGATAGCAGTCAGCTGAAATGGCCTGCAGTACTGCACCCTAACCACTGCGCCACCTCGGCTCTGCAAATTGTAAATTGAGGACTATCTGTAACATTCTCCAAATGGTACAAATAATTAATGCAAGGAAATATTATCTTCCCGCCTGTAACACTCCTGCAGCGTAATGTCTCTGATCCTGGAGATCACAACTATTGTAGCTGGGAATCACATTTTTTGTATCTCCATGCATGTGGGTATTTGAAAAAAAAAAATCTAAATGGTTAGTGGCGCAGATACTAAAAAACGTTTTTTCTAAAACAAAGTATGTTCCATTTTTATAACTGTTCTTTTAATCATACTTTCCATAAATCTACTCAAAACAAATGTTATGCCAACAGCCTTGTAACTACTTGTTTTGTTTTTTTAATTGGCACTATAATGACGACTCTGTTGTTTTCCGGTAATGAGGCCAGATTAAGGGACATTATATGTTTTGGGAGAAAACCAGCAGTTTGTATCTGAGTTTGTAAAACCTCTTGGAGAGATACCATCTGGATTTAGTGATCTGTTTGTTTTCAAATAAATCAAAAAGTTCTAGAACTTCCTTCAATAGAAGATTAACAATAACAACAACTATCTTGGTTAGCTGTAATAATTAATGCCAGAATTTTAATCAAACAAAAAGGATGAAAAAAAATAATAATGTAGGAAAACCTCAGCATGGTTTGGGAAACGACTAGGCAAGTACTTCTGTAAATGTTAAAAGGCTGAGATCATACCATTAAAAAGTGGATGATTTGTTTTCAGCCTGCTAATCAGGAGAAGAACAGAGTAATGCAGCTGCTGTTTGGACAGAAAAACAAATATATTAGTTAAAAATGATGCACTTTTTGCTGAATAACAGAGCTAAAACAGCTTTGTGTGCATTAAAGAAAAACACAAGAAGTAAAACATGTTGATGGCTACAAGAAATAAATAAATAAACCAAAAAGAAGAAAATTTGTAACAAATGGCCAACATTTTACAGTTACAAGGTTTTGTTTCTGGGTGGGTCAGAATGTGCATTTGGACATAAACTACAGAAAATAAACTTGGAAAGTCAAATGAAATGTATTCAAGGAAGATTTATGGGGGAGAAATCTGCATAAAAAACACAAGAAATGTTGCTTCATAAAGAACTGAACACAAACATCTTTCAAAAAGGACAGGTGAAGGAAGTCATCAATAATATAAAATAAAAAATAATGGGAGTGTGGGTGAGGAGGACTGGGAAGCAGCAATAGAAATTGCAAAAGCCCACAAATTTATCATGAAAATTCAGCCACTCCAATTTACGAAGAAAAGAAGAACAGCGCTGTTGCATGTTCCCCAACTGGGAAAAGAGGAAAATAAAATTGCAAGTACAAGGGGGGGTGGGGTGAGGGAAGGAGGTTGAAGCTATAAATGAAAAGTTATGAAAATATATAGGGATCTTGTGCCCAAAATTTTCAGCAATCCAAGAACAGGAGTGAAATTATTAGAATAATATGCTGGGTAGTGGCTAAGTCAGGGATGGGTAAGAATGCCCCCTATACAACTTCAACTCCCAGAGTTCCTGAGAAAATATGCTTGGCTCAGTAGTTCTGGGTGTGGAAGTCCATAGGTAGTGAAAGGGCCATTGTGGCCCATCCGTGGGTTAACTGAAGAATGACAAGGGGTGGTGGTAGAAATATCTTGATTATTTGAACAGCTTCGTTAAAGGAAGCAGGAGCAGTTGAAAACAGAAGAATGAGAGGGAGAGAAAATAGGTAAAAATGCCAAGAGATTCACAATTAGTCAAATAGAAACATGGTGGCACAATAGTTGAAATACAGTATTGCAAGGCTAGTTCACTGCCCACTGTGAGCAGTTCGATCCAAACTGGCTCAAGGTTGACTCAGCCTTGCATCCCTCAGAGGATGGTAAAATGAGGAGCCAGATTTTTTTGGGGGGGAGGAAGCTGACTCTGCAAACCGCTTAGGGAGGGCTGTCACAAAGGTACTTTTTCAGGAGGCAACTGGACCTTCTGGCTTTTTCTTTTGAAAACTTTTTACTTCTCATCCAAGAAACTTCTTCAGCTCTGACAGGATGGTGGGGAATGGAAGGATTTATATTCAAAAGAAAAAAAACAAGGAAGTGTAGTTGCCTCCTGAAAAAGCACTTTTGGGACAACCATGATCTCTACAGACTCTTTAGAGAGGCCTGTCAAGCGGCATTGTGAAGTCCTATTGCTATTGCTAAATGTAATGAAGGCTGAATGGGAAAAAATCAAGAAGACTGAAAACAAATCATTGCAATGCAGAGAACATGATGGTATACTATCAGTATGATCCAACTTGACCAAATAAACAGGACAGAAGGAATACTGTTGAATTTTGGTATTGCAGAAGACTGCAAAGGATATTATGGAAAGTCAACAAAACAAAGCAATGGATCATTAAGCAAATTAACTCAGTTTCCACTTGAGGCACAAATTAACTTGGTTTAAATTTTCATACTTTGGACACATTCTGGAAAGGCTGGTTCTCTGCAGAAGTCTCTAACGCTGGGAAAAGTAGAAGGAAAGAGGCAGAAGTAAAACAGAAAGTTTTTTGGGGGGAGGGGAATCTAAAAAGTAGGGTTGTTAACACCAACCGGATGACCCATAGTTAACAATCAATCAATTTATACCAATTTGCCATCTGAATGTACCACTTCAAGCTGTAGGCAAGGAATTAAGCTAATTCATTCATTACTTAGCTTTTTCCCTGAAGCCTCCTACCCCACGTACGAAGTCTTTTCCAAATGATCACCAACATTCAAGAATAGTTCCTGGAGAACATCAATGGTTGCAACAGTAAAGAGAAGTAGATTGGATTAGCCCCACTTCTGTTGACTTTTCATAGCCATTTGGTCTGTCAATACAAGGGTTGGTACATACAGCAAAGCCGGTGGGTGGGGTGGTGATGGGATGCCAGTTTTTTTCAACGTTGCCTGCCAATCTGTATTTATTCTGGTATTGTTTATATTTTTTTAACTTGTTAACAATCCAAAATTATGGTGTTGACATGGGCAGCCATATACATTGAAATAAGTATATAAATAAATAAGAAAGAGACATGACCATGTGCTAATATTTGAATGAATAAAATTACCAAATAATGTCTGACTACTTGTTTTTAAAATCGTGGCTTCTCTTCGCTGCTTCTCTGCCTAATTCTCTGGTTTGTTGTTTCTCTATACGATGGATTTTTATTAAGTATATAAATATGGAAATCATCACTAGGTCTTCGTCTCAACTCAGGAAGAAACTTTTACTACTTGTGTGTATATATTAAAACAAGATAAAATTTACTAAAGTAGATTAGTAAACAGATTTATGTTATGGAAGGATATTTGTTCTTCATATAATATAATTTAAAAAGTTTGTTTCTAGTACAACTGACTTCTACAGAATCAGGCACTTTCAAAATGTGCCGTTAAACAATCTGTAAAACAAATTTTTAGACAGTCCTTTTCTATTTTCTAGGCCGTCTACCCAACCTGGCGCTCATCATCTGAATTTCAACTTCCAGAATTTTCCACCGGTATCTAATAAGCATCCGGATGACAAAGGCTACATAAAGCAATATACTGAAACACTGCACGTATTTGTTCACTGTGTGAACATAACATAATCACCACATAAATAATGTAGGAAGTATATATGCTTTATGATAATAGTGATAAAAAAACACATTATGATGTACATCAACATTTTGCTGGAATGCTTTTCAAAGCAATAGATATAAGAAACAGCAGCCATGCTACATTAAACTCAAGTACAACTTACAAAGTGAGCATTATTAAAACACTGGTCTCCTCGAACAACTCAAGCAGAATATGGCTGTGACAGCTATCACACATTGTTGCTTCCCAGCACCCCTACAGAGGTACTCATCTCAGGGCAATTTCGAACCATTTTCTGCATATACAAATCCTTATAATTACCAAACTACCTAGGTGTGCTACAATGCATCCTAAATTTAGCAACAGCAACAACAGCAAAGTGTTTTGACCTCAACATAATGTTCCTTACACTTTGCCTATGAATAAAGGCAGCCTATTTATTTTTATTTTAACCTTTAAGATACATTTGTTTATTTTGTGCATTATACCCAGAATATCATATGCTATTGAAATGGCCAGCTGACCACCATTATCCAATTAATTTTATTTAACCCATATATTTTAATGCTTGCTGAGATATTCTAAAGTAGAGCATAGCATGAAGTCCTCTGATTCCCCAAATTTCTTAGTTTGGGAGTCTAGAAATAGCAATTTTCTATCGCTTTTATATTTTAGCTCCCCAACCAAGATCCAATATATTCCTACTTTAGTCACTTTTCAGAAAATAATCAGAATATGACTTCCCAAGTGATCTTTGGAGATTACTATCGGTGCTTACCTTCTTATCTGATGAGCAGTAGTCTTTCTTTAATTTTATTAAGATTTTAAGAAAATTATTTTGAAGTTTTGCTTGATTTGTCTACAGATTTGTCTACAGATTATATCAGCATATACATGTCATAAATAAATACTGTATGAAAAAATGCACGTGGTGCTTTGCCATATATTCTAAACATAAGGCTATGGGTTTTTCAACGGCAATGAAATCTCAGGTAACTAACACCAACTGTACAAGGAGACATAATAAAAAGCTAATTTTGTGTGGAGGAGAAAATGAATACAGCGAGGTAATTCTGGAGAATAGTTTCAATTGTGTATTTAATTTCCTCCCAAAGACAGAAAACAACACAATTCAGAATCACACAAAATGGTTCCAACTGAAGCCAAGGACTATAATCTTCTTGCCACTGTTCCAAAATGTATCCAGTTCCTTTGATCCATGTTACTTATTTTCTTTGCTTAAAAAAATAACTTCCTTTACACATCAAATAGAGGCTGTCAAGATTTATATGCAAACCTCCCACCCACATTCTTACTCTCTCTTTTTACACTAATAAAAAGCAAGTTGCTTTTGGAAAAATAAGCCAAAGAAACATGATTATTACCTGAGATAAATCAAATCATAACTCTACAGACACAAGTCAAGCCTACTTATATCTCAGGAAATCTATTCAGCCATACCTGGTCAACAGTCAAGGGAATTTTATGTGTCCAATTACTCTCTTTCCTTTTTGTTTCCTTTGCTATTTACAAAAATTACAGTTCAATCTTGTTTACTGAAGATCTGCCATTGTTTAGAGTGAGAATTTTTTTAAAAAAAAATAATAATCTCAACACAATCACTACATCAGCATGTGGTGTGATGATAAAAGTATTGGTCTGGACTCTGGCATCTATAACACCAACCTCTCAACCAAGGGAGATCTTAAGAAAACTTTGTCATGAGATTCACTCCCAGGGTTGTTGGAGTGGAGTACAAACAATAGGTGGTCTCTACAGCTCCTGTTAAAAAGGATGTTTTTAAGTTTAATAATGTAAAAAAAAAATATTGGGTTACATCTAGATAGATCAGCTGCAAATAGGCCTCATCAATTCAAATAATTTAACTCCACCTCCTTTATCTAGAACAAATATGTGTGTGTGTGTCTGTATTTAGAGCCAAGGTGGCGCAGTGGTTAAATGCAGCACTGCAGGCTACTGCTAGATCAGCAGGTCAGCGGTTCAAATCTCACCGGCTCAGGGTTGACTCAGCCTTCCATCCTTCCGAGGTGGGTAAAATGAGGACCCAGATTGTTGGGGGCAATATGCTGACTCTCTGTAAACCGCTTAGAGAGGCCTGAAAGGCCTATGAAGCGGTATATAAATCTACTGCTATTGCTATTGCTATTGCTATTTATACCCCCTTTATTATTTTTACACATAATTCAAGGTGGCAAACATATCCAATACATCTCCCCTATTTTCCCCACATCAACCCTATGAGATATTGAGTTGAGAGAGAGGGACTATGTTAGAGTGGGTAACACACAGAGAAATTTAAAACTTTTCTCTTCAGACACAGGGGGGGTTTGTTCCTGAAAATTACGCTTCGCTTACATAGAGTATAATCGCACAAATGCTTCAAAAGAAGTTATCTGTGTAAGATTATATGGGAAGTATTTCTTCTCAAATACCCAGTTACTGCATCACCCTACAAAAAAGTGGATCTATGTACAGTAAGTAGTATATATTCCACACATATATATTAAAAGATTTGAATTATTTTAACCAGACCAAAAAGCAAGTCTAATTATCTTGAACTACTAGTTTGATCTCACATTCATCTACTTTCCACACTGGTCATGCAAAGTCAAGAGAGGGGGGGGAACCCTCTCCTTTTCTGCCCTCTACCCCCGCTAAATTAAATTTAGCAGGATAATTTTAGTTTTGTTAGTTAGCCATAAGGTTGTTATAGTCTCTTGATTCTGAATCGAGAGCCTTCCTTGAACTTTGAATTTTGGTACAGTATTACATAGAATCTCAAGTTAAATGGTGGTGGGTTTTTTTTAAACAGAATTTTTCTTCCCTAATTTATAGCAATACCACTTCCCTAAATGGACCTAAAGGTCAGTTCATCTATTTCAATTATTTCCATCAATTAGATTTTCCCCTGAATCATCCGGTTTTGTATTAGTCTCCTTCTCTCTTTCTAAAAATTAACCCTTGGTATTTCAGTAATTGCAATATTTTGCATTATGTTGATTGCCTTGCTTGGATGAAAGAGTGACACAATCCCAACCCTGTTCATGAATGAATTTAAGTCTTCAGCATTTGAGATGTATTTGAGTCTTAAGCACCATTACTAAAAATCTAACTTCGATCAAAGCATCTATAGCCATCTCTATAAATATCTTAAGTAAAATGTATGGGATCAAAATAATTAATATTCAGAATGCTTATTTAACAGGCATTGTCAGATCATTGATGGTAGGAAAAGATCTACATGTGGTAAACGATTTTCTCCCATTATCACACATTTAAAAAACACACATATTTTAGAAAGTTCTAAACAGCTGATAGCCATCAAAGTGAATTTGGATTTTAAAGTTTCTCAGTAGCATTTCATGCTGCTACAAATTAAGCCTGCATATTTATTTATTCCACTTCTGGATTTCCTTGTAGGTACTTAATAGATTTCCACAAACAAGCCAAATTATAGACTATGTCCTCTGCAGTGCGTCCCACTGCCAAATCAGGTGCCAATAAAGGATACAAGTCCAGTGAAATTTTTTAAAATGACTGTTGGCTTACCTGAACGGTCATTTTCTGGGCACTGCGGGAGAGTCCAAGCATGGGTTAAATACAGTCTATCTGCCCTAGGACTGAGTAGATATTTCTTTAACCACGCCTCCCTTTGCCTCATTGAGGTCAGTTTAAAAATAAAGGCCTTATCCAGTACAGGACGCCTCTCTGGTAGTTTGGTATGAAATAAAAGAGTCTTGGACACCTTGTTAAATACTGGGCGGGTTTTGGATTCTCCCGCAGCGCCCAGAGAACGATCGTTCAGGTAAGCCAACAGTCATTCTCCTGTGCGCTGCTTGGAGAGTCCAAGCATGGGACATACCCAAGCTATTGTGTCCCAGGGGGGAAGAATTATTGTCCAGATTGTCCGGAGCCGAGATAACTTTCTGCAAAACACGTCTTCCAAAGGAGGCTTCGGCTGAGGCAAAGATGTCAATTTTGTAATTCCTGATGAACACTGTGGGGGATGCCCACGTAGCCGCTTTGCAAATGTCAATGATGGACGCCTGGGTTGCCCACGTTGCTGTAGTGGCAGCACTCCTTGTGGAGTGTGCCATCACCCGACCTGGCACAGTGTTCATAGGCCATTTTAATGCAGGCCCACAGCCAACGTCCAATGGTCAAGGAGGAGACCTTTCATCCCAGCGACCCAGCAATTCGGAGCATCTGAATTCCTTGGTCCTTTTAACATAGATACGGACAGCTCTCCGAACATCCAGCTTATGCCAGGAGTGCTCTTTAGGATGCTTGAGTCTAAAGTTGGGAAGGATCACCTCCTGTGCCCTGTGGAAGTGAGTATTCACTTTTGGTATAAAGATGGGATTGAGTCGCAAAATGACCCAATTGTTTTGAATTACACACAGTTCCTGGCAGAGAGAGCCCCAAGCCCTGAAACCCTCCTACTGGAAGTAATTGCCACTAGGATGGCAGTCTTGAGAGTCAAGTGACTGAGTCTGGCAGTTCGAATGGGTTCGAAGGGTGCGCGTGTCAAGGCTTGCAGAACATAAGGAAAGTTCCAGGAAGGGTATCTGTGTACAGTTGGAGGGTGTATGTTGGATGCGCCCTTCAGAAAGCTCTCGACCTAAGGAGAGCTCAGAGAGAGCTGTTTCTTGCCAAGATGGTGGACAAGGCTGCGACCTGGCAACGGAGAGTGTTTGGCGCCAGACTTTTGTCCAAACCATCCTGAAGGAAGTCCAGCAGTTGAGGTATGGATGCTGATACGTCACTGATACCACGCTCCTTGCACCAGTCTGAAAAGGTGACCCATGTCATGTCGTAAATACGTGTCGTGG
>NW_013659737.1:150367-161966 GCF_001077635.1 Thamnophis sirtalis | reverse complement strand
TCAGCTGAAGTGGCCTGCAGTACTGCACCCTAACCACTGCGCCACCTCAGCTCTTTGTACAGGTAGTCCTCAACTTATCACCCCAACTGAGCCAAAAATTTATGTTGCCAAGTGAGAAATATGTTAATTGAGTGTTGCTGCATTTTATGACTTTTCTTACCAAGTGAATCACTGCAGTGGTTAAATTAGTAACAAGGTTAAGTGAATCTGGTTTGGAATTGCTTGGCAGAAGGTTGCCAAGAGTGATCTCATGACCATGGGACACGCCAACCATTCTAAATGTCAAGCACCTGAATGTAAATCGTGATCATGGGGATGCTACAGTGGTCATAAGTCCCAAAGGTGATTTTTTTTCTCTCTCTCTCTCTCTCAAGAGGCAACTGGACTTTCTGGTTTTTCTTTGAAGACGTTTTGCTTCTTATCTAAGGAGCTTCTTTGACTCTGACTGGATGGTGGGGAATGGAAGGATTTATACTTTTATTTCAAGGATTTAATTTTGAAAATTAATTTTTAATACTATATTAGTATGGACCATGAACTAGACAGGGAAACACTAGTTTGGGGAAGAAGTGGTAATAATAAGGAAAATATCTAGAAATGACATTTCATCTTTCTCACTGTTAACGTTAGAGCAAGGATGATCCAAATTCTACTTATGATGAAGACAACTTGCTACATTGTGCTGGTGACCTCTTTATTGCTGGGACAGACGCAACTAGTAGTACTCTGCAATGGGCATTGCTACTTATGGCAACTCATCTGGATATCCAAGGTGACAATAAAGTAGAATTTTTAGTAGGGAACAGCAATTCCTCTTTGACAGTGGTTCTCAACATTTCCAATGCCACGGCCCTTTAATACAGTTTCTCATGTGGTGACCCCCAACCATAAAATTATTTTCGTTGCTACTTCATAACTGTAATTTTGCAATTTTCCGATGATCTTAGGCAACCCCTGTGAAAGGGTCATTCGACCCCTCAAAGGGGTTGTGACCCACAGGTTGAGAACCGCTGCTCTATGATGTCACACTACATAGAATATGGGTGTATGTACTGTATGTACTGGAAG
Organism: Thamnophis sirtalis; assembly: GCF_001077635.1. The sequence continues at coordinate 160,898 of NW_013659737.1, read as the reverse complement.
GGACCTTGGAGGTTTTCTAGTCCATCCACTGCTGTGGCAGGAAACCCTATATCAGTGATGGGGAACAGTTTTCTGCTCAGGTGCCAAAAGGGTGTGCGTGTGCACGAAAGCATGTGCCTGTGTGCCCATACCCATAATGCAATGCCCTCCCCTTGGGCGCATGCACGCACAACTCTCCCACGCATGTGTGCAGGCCTCACTCAAGCCTCCAGAGTTCTGGTAGGCCTGTTGGGCCATTTTCCACCCTCCCCAAGCTTCAGTCAAGTGTCCTAAAGCCTGGGGAGGGAGAAAAATTGCCCCACAGGCCTACTAGAGGTTTGTTTCCTAACTTCCATAGGGCCTGATTTTCACCATCCACAAGTTCTGGATGCTTTCCTGAATCCTGGGGAGGGCGAAAATGGCGTCCCACATCATCTTGAAGGCTGAATGTTAGCTGGCCAGTGCACACATGCCCGCTGGAGCTGGCATAGGGCAATGCCTCACGTGCCCTCAGATATGGTTCCATGTGCCACAGGTTCGCCATCACGGCCTTATACCCTTTCAGACAAATTGTTGTCCAACACTATAAGTGTTGGAGCATTCACAACTTCTGCAGAAAAGTCATTCCACTGATTAACTGTTTTAACTTCCAGGAAATTTTCTACTTACAGTAGTTCCAGGTTGTTTCTCTCCTTGATTAATTTCCATCCATTACTTGAAGGCTTCCAAGAACAGGTTGACTCCCTCTTCTTTTTGCCAAACCCTTAAATCAGACCTGTCTAACTGGCAGCCCGCAAGTCAGATATGGCCCGTGCAGGCCACACCTACCCTGGCTCTGCAAAGGCAAAANGTTTGTTTTTGCATTTGCTGTTTAACTTTTTGCCAGAGAATTTATCTATGTTTATTTTGGGCTTGCAGCCAGCAAAATCCGGGACTGATAAAGACATTCCTTTGCAAGATGTGTGTGTGGCTGTCGTTTCTGAACGAGCAAGGAGGGCAGTTAGAACAGGTAGTGTTCTTATTTATTTCTATTTTTTTCACAACAACCCTAATGAGCTAGTCCAGCATCTTTACACCAAACTGGTTTTCATTTGTATAACTTCTCCATTCATTTCCTCCATATATTTCTGTTTATACCTCATTCAATTGGTCACTTCATTTCCCATTATTTACAAGTGATTTTTACTACATTAATAGTGGGATCCATATTCATACAATCTAGCTAATGTTATCTGCAAATCATTGGGATTCTCAGCCAATAGTATGGCATTCTCTGCATGCAAAATTCTTTCCTAAACTTTCCTTCCTTCCTTCCTTCCTTCCTTCCTTCCTTCCTTCCTTCCTTCCTTCTTTTCTTCCTTCTTCCCTATCCCCCACTTTCATTTACTGCTTTAACATTCCATGAGACCATCTTCCATATGCTCATCATTATATAGATCCAATGGATATTGACATCTGTTTCCCATCTTGGCTTGGGCAGTCAATCAAGACTTTGAAATGATGACTTTTTAGCAAGACAGTGAAAATCTACCCATATCTGTACCATATGTATCATTCCACGCTAACATTAAGGGGCAGTTGGTTTAGGCATATTTTGGTGTGTATATTAGAAGCCCAGCCAAAGCCTTGTTATACCTCAAGTATATTTAAGCTGCTCTATGCAAGCTAAGATCGAATCTATGAACCCTTTTGTAAGCCACGTGTTGCTGCTTATATCCCAACCTTTAGGAGATATATGCAATATACTGGCACATTCAGGATACCTGTAGTTCCTCCCCTCTCCCCTCTTTTTCTATCTGTTTTCAATAATGTTTTCCCCACTTTAACAAAAGATAAGTGCTTGACTGTTATTTGAATTTTCATTTGGAATAGGCTGGAAGAGGGGCCACTTCAAGAGCTTCAAATATATTTGTGCTGACTAGTTTACTATTCCTTCCACACATCTGGTTCTCAACTTAAATCCAGGTGGAGCAGGAGGGAATATGCAGTATTGGAAAGACATTCTGCCTATGGGGGAAATAAAGATACACACATTTTTTTTAAAAAAAAGACTTTGGTTTCTCTCTCCCCCCCCCCGCCTCTTCCTCTGATGAAGCCAACAATCTTTGCATATAATGGTTTCAGCCACATTGAGTGAATGAAAGAAATATTTCTGGGTGCTGAATAAGGGGAAGCTAATATCTTAATTTGTATTTTCTGGTATTAATAATGAGAATCACAACCTAATTGGCATGAATAAAAATGTTGAGAAATTCAAGAACCCTTGAATTATTTTTTTCCTCTGAAGACCCAGCTTTGCAGGATAAATAGGATGCCAGTCAGAGGAAAACTTCTGATTGCACTTTGCAAACTGATCTGTTACCCATCGTGCTCTTTGTCTGCCATTTAAGCAGTGATTTATGGAAGGATTCATGTGCACATAAAAATTCAACCTCCAGATGTGAAAAGCAGTATTCCAAAGAGTTTCTGATGTTCTGATTACACTTTGATGAGGACGAAAGGAGAGCTAGAAAAAGACATATATAGTACGGAATTGTTGTGCGTGTTGTGACTTTTTAAATTGTTTGTACTGTTGTTTGTTTTTTGTCTTTTTACTTTTTGTATTGTGACCCTTCCCTTCTGGTTTGTCAGTTGCCCTGAGTCCCTCTGGGAATAGGGCGGCATACAAGTCGAATAAACCAACCAACCAACCAACCAAGCAGAAGATCCTATACCATTCTGGACAAATGGTTGTTGAGTTCATTGAGATGAAAGAGTTATAGGCAGGATAACTAGAGGAAAATAACCTACGGTGCCTTCCTTCCCTTGATGCCCTAAGCATATGCTTTGCTTATTATGCTTTAAGAGCCATGGTGGCACAGTGATTAGAATGCAATATTGCAGGCTACTTCTGCCGACTGCCAGCAGTTTGGCAGTTTGATTCACACTAACTTAAGATTGACTCAGTCTTCCATCCTTCCGAGGTCAGTAAAATGAGGGCCCAGATTGATGGGAACAATACGCAAACTCTGTAAACCACTTGGAGAGGACTGCTATAAAATCTAAGCGCTACTGCTGTTGTTAATAATAGTAAATCCAGGGCTAGTCCTACACTGTATACCTTTAATTTGAAAGCCTGACTTACATAGACCTCATAAGTGCCAGCCCATCAAAGATGGCTATCACCACATGGTTCTTCCCTGCTGATTTCTGAGAAGAAAGTCCTGCCTTCTGTCCTGATCTTTCTCTGTTTATTCCATCAGTATTGCAGTGGTGGGTTTCAAAANAAGGCTGAGTCAACCCTGAGCCGGTGAGATTTGAACAGCCGAACTGCAGAACTGCAGTCAGCTGAAGTAGCTGGCAGTGCTGCATTTAACCACTGCGCCATCTTGGAGAACATCAAGGACTCTTCATTTCAACCCTAAACTACAAACGTTCTCCTTTATCAATTCTGCAAACACCAAACACAGAAAGATGAAATGAGATGGCTGCATAGATTTCTTCTTCCTCCCCTCCCCACCCTCCTCCTCCCCTTCTCCTCCTCCCCCTCCTCCTTCTTCACCACCACCTCCTCCTCCCTCCTCTTCCTTCCTCCTTTTCCACCTTCTCCTTCCTCCTCCTTCTCCTCCTTCTCCTCACTCTCCTCCTTTTCCATCTTTTTCTTTTCTCCTTCTTCCAATTGACTTCTTTTTCCAAAGTGACTCATCTAAAAGAGAGGCTTCACATCATGTTAGAAGAGGTGCTTGTTAACACTTACGGTTACCAGAGGTTTATTGGTTTATGTCCGGTAGAGGGTTCCTCAAGGTAGAACAATGTGATGATTTTGCTTCACTGTTAGAAGGAAACTGTATTACTTTACAAAACTTAAAAGAGTCCTTTACTTGAATTATAGTTGAACTAGGCAACTCTTCTGAATCACATGGGTAAAGTTGGACATGGGGCTGCATAGATCTAGCAAGGATGTTCTGAAATTATTATTATTATCTTTTACAATCAAATAGAAGAAAGAAAAATGCTTTAACAAAGAGTTAGCAGCCCCCAGTTTATATTAGGCAAACATAGTCAGATATTTAGACTGGATTTGGCATTTTTCTCCACTGACTGAGTCAATTTGTTTGTTTCTTTGTTTGCTTATGAGCCACGATGGCGCAGTGGTTATAGTGCAGTACTGCAGGCTACTTCTGCTGACTGCTGGCTGCCTGCAATTGGCAGTTCAAATCTCACCAGGCTCAAGGTTGACTCAACCTTCTGTCCTTCTGAGGTGGGTAAAATGAGGACCCAGATTGTTGGGGGCAATAGGCTGACTCAGAGAGGGCTGTAAAGCACGGTAAAGCAATATATACAGTAAGTCTAAGTGCTATTGCTAAGTGCTGTTGTTTGTGGTTTGACACACTATCAGATTAGATTGAATTTGCTGTTTTTATCTACCTACCTATCAAGTCCTTCTCAATGACTTGGGAGAGACAGATGTTGTTTGACAGTGTTAAGGCAGGATATAGGATATTCCACTTGACTTTTGCAATTGATCAATGGTGATTTTGTCAATGGTGCTTAAGTGGTGCTCCAGTTATTATTATGTCCTACCCTTGTTTTGTAATGCTCAAGAAGCCATAGGTAGTTGTTGTGGCTCGGTAGGAGCCTTTGGAGCTGCTATCAGACTGACAGAGAAATCTCCTGTGAGTGGTTTCAGGATGCTCACAGGAGAAGATAACAANTTGTTGTTGGGGGCAATATGCTGACTCGGTAAACTGCTTAGAGAGGGCTGAAAGCCCTATGAAGCGGTATATAAGTCTAACTGCTATTGCTATTGCTATTGCTATTTCTGGGTTTAGCTCATTGGATTTCATTTTCTACAGGCTTTAATCCTAGATCCAAGGTGATATTAAATCATTAATAAAAGCCCGTTGGGTTATTATAGTCCTAATACATCGATCAGAATGTAATAGCATTAGCACTTAGACTTATGTACTGCTTCACAGTGCTTCACAGCCCTCTCTAAGTGGTTTACAGAATTGGCATTTTGCTCCCAACAACCTGGGTCCACATTTTCCCCATCTTGGAAGGACAGAAGGCTGAGTCAAGCTTGAGCCTGGTGAGATTCGAACTGCCAAATTGCAGTCAGCCGGCAATCAGCAGAATAGAACCTTAGACATCCAATGTATTGTTCCAATATATTATTTCACATAATTGTGTGCTGATGCTGGAAAAAAATGGTGGAAGTGGAATATATAATGTAGCATATGAAACATTTTAAAATGAAAGGGGAAAGCTAAACATACATCTTCTGGTTTGGGTAGCAACCATCCATTCAAGCTATCATTTGGTTGAGGCCTCCTTTCCTTCAGTCTACAGGATTCTGTTGTACGTTGTACATTCTTTTATGGAATTTATATTTTACCTTTTCTCTAGGAACACAAGACAATCTAGATAGCGTGTCCACCTCAAAGATGATCCTCATTTCAACAACCTTGTGATCTAGATTGAGAGTGTGACTGGTTCCATGCCAGAAATTTGAACCTATATCTTCTCAATCCCAGTCCTTAACCACCATCACTGCTACTCCTAAGATTTCAATTACTCATTTAATATGTTTGATATGTGCTTGTCCATGCAACCATGTTTATTTATTAAAAATCACATCACTCTAGTCTGCTGGAAAATGATTGCTGCAAGAAGGATATGCAAGTTCAAGATAGGAGACTTTCAGTTGTGATAATCTGAAGGTGGATTAATTTAGGATTTAAAAAATCATATTATCCTTCAAAATCTCACCACTTCTTGCACCCAGTTCTGCCTGGTGCTTACTTCATCTCTGCACTTGTAGCGGAGACTACCAATTCTAGTGTAATGCCTGAGGGATAGTAGGCATTACCAATTTTAGTGTAACACCCTCTTTTACTGTTTATCGGGGCCTTTTTATACTTGCGTTGTCCAAGATGCTGTGCAGGAAAAAGGAGTCAGAAAGAAACAAGAACACATTTGTAATGCCTGAAGTGATTGAGGAATAGGAAATAGTCTTCTCTCCTATTCCGCATGAAGCTGATGAATGAATTTATCCATCCTAGAACCTTAAATGACTGTTGCCTTTGCATGTTTTCAACATCTGCTGCCTGAATCAGCTGCCTCACTTTGCCTAGTGACAGGGAAGAAATAAAAAAAAAATCAGTATTTTGTGTTTACCATTTTACTTCCTCTCCATATTATTCAAAGCAACATTTCTTCTTCTTCTTCTTCTTCTCCTCCTCCTCCTCCTCCTCCTTCCCCTTCCCTTTCCCCTTCCCCTTCTTCTCCTCCTGACATATAGACTCCAAAAACAACCAAAGTGAAAATGTGGCATGCCTAAACACACTGCTATTCCAAAAAGATGGGATTTCCTAATTTCCTGAATTAGTACTTGAGGGATGTACAAGTTTTCAACAACTTACAAAAGGCCAGCAGAGCAATCCTAACCTCAGCAAGTAGGTTATTCCACAGGATGGGCATTCCTTTTCATATTAATTAAACCCAAACCTATGTGAAAGATAATAACTTCACCCCCAAGTTCATGTGTAGTGGTATGAAGGGAGAGAGTACAGGCCCAAGGACTGCACAAGTAGGGTTTTAGGCTGGACGTCTTCATCTACTTCCCATGCCTAATCAGCACCAACTAGAATTATACCCAGAGGAAGGAAGAGAACTATTACAATCAATGGTGGGATTCAAATAATTTAACAACCGGTTCTCTATCCTAATGACCAGCTGGGTAGGCATGGCTCAGTGGTCATGTGACTATGTGGGAATGGCCAACTCAATGTCACTCACGTTGATGGGTGCTTTGCCTTAGCTGTTACAATGTAATAAGGGTTAACAAGAGAGGCAGTTTCTGTAAGCAGGGCAATAAAGATTAGGCTAGAAACAACACCAGAATGTTTCCTTCCTGCCTTCCTTACAGGATTAGCCCTGTAAAGTGGGAAAAAAATCAAAAGGAGATTTCTTCCAACAACTAGTTCTCTAAACTGCTTAGAAAGTTAACTGCTTAAATCAAATTATTCAACATAAAATCAGAGCAAAATATAACGTTGATGCCCAGCACCAAAGCCAAATTTAGGTAAGAACCTTCATTAAGGATTACTTGGGCAAACTGGCTGAATTCCACCATGATTACAACACTTACTTCCAACAGTTTAAGATGGTTTAGAGAGATACTTTGGTTGGCTTCTCCAAGGGAAAGGCTGGACACAGGCTGAAAATTGTCCAATCTCATTGTATCCATTAATGGTTCTTGAAAAGAATGCAGGCTATTATTACGAGGACCACAACTTTATTTAAGGATTAATTTACCACTGCCTGGTTCATATCACATCCAGAAGGCCTTTACCAACAAGGAGTTACATACTTCTACTATACTGGTGACTACATTTAGAAATACATTGTCCACTTCCTCGGGACTAATAACTTAAGATTCTTCCCTGTAAAGCTGTAACGAGCAGCTTTATTCAAACGATGTGAGAAATATGGTGGTGCCCCTACATATGTTCTTCTGATCTTCTATTCCCAGCAGAATACAATGGGTCAGATTTACTGTAAGAAGCTGCCGGCTGGCTATCTGCAGATGCAATAAGGGTGGAAAATAGTTATAATTTCCACAAGTAATCCTTAATGAAGGTTCTTACCTAAATTTGGCTTTGGTGCTGGGTATCAACGTTATATTTTGCTATGATTTTATGTTGAATGAGTTAATTTAAGTAGAGATTGAAAGTATTTTGATGATACTTTCAGCTTAGGTTCCTAAAGAATCTGTAGCTTCTCCTGCAGCCTCTACCAAACTGTTTAACCTCAGTAACCAGACATCCTACATCTGTATTTCTACTTCAATACATAATAGCATGTCTGCTTAATAGTTCTGCTAAGAAAGACATTTAATGGGGAGATTTTTTTTTTCTCAGAAAGAAAATAAAATATTATAAAAGTTAGCAAGAAAATGTTTTCCATTGGCATTGGCATTTGAAACTTTAGAAGTTTAAAGTAAAATTTTTAAACTTGATGTGCCTGTGATTACCGATTGGTCTCCGGATACGCTTCAAGGTGCTAGTCGTCACTTATAAAGCCCTTCATGGTATTGGACCTGGGTACTTGAGAGACCGCCTNTAATGGAATGTTCTTGGTTCAAATGTCACTGTATTCACAAATTCATTAGTTGAATACAGGCAACTCCACTCCTTCACTCACAACAGAATCCTTTATGCCAGCAGGCTCAAAATTTTAGGCTTGGACAACCTAGAACTACACCACTTATGGTCTGACCTAAATATAGTACACAAAATTGTCTGCTACAACATCCTACCTGTCAATGACTACTTCAGCTTCAACCTCAATAATACACAGGCAAGCGATAGATACAAACTCAATGTAAACTGCTCCAAACTCTATAGCAGAAAATATGACTTCAGCAACAGAGTGGTCAATGCCTGTAGTGGTCTACCTCACTCCGTTGTTACATCCTCAAACCCCCACAGCTTCAACCTCAAACTGTCTACTGTGGACCTCACCCCATTCCTAAGTGGTCCTTAAGGGGGCCTGCATAAGCGTACCAGCATGCCCTCCATCCCTGTCCTACTGTCCCCATTTATTTATACTCATTTCCTTTGTTCATGTCCATGTTTATACTTATACCCATTATCTTGTACATGTTTGACAAACCAAATAAATAAAAAATAAATAGATAAATAAGTTAAATATCTTTACTGTGATATTTTCCCAACACCACAATGCTGCAGTTAATATGGATTCTACTGCAAGGTTCTACTGGCTGAATGCTAAAATATCCCAAAGGGGCTTTATCAAAAGGCAATTAGACTTCCCTTTTCCTTGAAAATGTTTGGCTTCTCATCCAAGAAGCTGAAGAAGCTTCTTGGATGAGAAGCCCAACTTCTTCAAGGAAAAATGAAAGTCCAGTTGCCTTTTGATAAATCCCCTTTGGAACAACCATTGCCTGCCTGGATGACTGAGAATTTTCATAGATGAATATTAAGATATTTTGTTGTTAAAATATTCATGACTGGGAGAGACATAGGAACAAGGTCAGCCAATGAATAGGCATAGCAACTAAGTTAGCCAATGTGAGCTTAAACACATCTGAGTCTGTGCAGAGAGTTGAAACAGAAACTTAAGAAGTAAAGGGTCTGCTGCTCTGAGAAGTAAACTAACAGTCTGTCTGGGCTTGTCTGCTGAAATGTAACTCTCCTGCCTTGTGTTCACTTGGAAGAAACACAGGTTACTATTGTACATTTATTCATCTATTCTTATGTATATAAAGAAGTTAATGAATCCTGCTTCATCAGTTATCTGTGTGTGCTTCTGGATTTGAATTTATGCAACAAACTCTGACATTGTTTTTCATGATGCAGCCTTACACTCATGCCTAATTGAACTTTATGAAAGATACCAATTTGAAACTTACCAATTTCACTAAGCCGCTGGTGAGTTGCAGCTTTCTTAAATTAAAACACACTATAAAAAGGCTATAAAAGTCACGATGCGGATGAAATCACACACAAAGGTAGAGAGAACTTTCAAACCCAAACAGAATGGCATCACATGAAGCATCCCAAGATGTTCTTTCCAAAGGATGTTTTTGTAAGCCAAGCACCTGCCTCAAAGCGTTAAAGCAGTTACATCTTGGGAAAGCTCACATGGCTTCTTTGAAGGCTGTCTCTGTTTGCATGTGTGTCAGCCTGCAGAGTCACTTGACTTCACTGGTGGTCCTAAAGGAAGCATTGCTGCTTGTGCACAAACATGCACGAACACACACAGACACACAAAACTTTCCAAACAGCTGTGCTAATCGTCCCAGAAGAAATGGCTGTCTCAAGGCATTACAGGTTCTTTAGTCTGTTATTATGTTTTGTGAAGCACCCCTTCCAAATACCGTCGCAGACCATTGACAGCACATGGGTGGGGTTTTTAATTGCTGTTTATTTTGACACTTGTTTTCCTCCCAAAGGACTCTAGGAGAAAACAAAAATGCAGTTCATCACATTTTATGAAGTTTTAAAGCAGGGGTGAAATCCAGCAGGTTCTGACAGGTAGTGGGAATTTTGAGTAGTTTGGAGAACTGGCAAATACCATCTCTGGCTGGCCCCAGATTGGGGTGAGAATGGAGATTTTGCAGTATCCTTTCCCCTGGAGTTGGGTGGGAATGGGGACTTTGCAGTATTCTTCCCCTGCAGTGGGGTGGAAATGGAGATTTTGCAGTATCCTTTCCCTGGAGTGGGGTGGGAATGGGGATTTTGCAGTATCCTTTCCCTGGAGTGGAGTGGGGTGAGAATGGGGATTTTGCAGTATCCTTTCCCCTCGAGTTGGGTGGGAATGGGGACTTTGCAGTATTCTTCCCCTGCAGTGGGGTGGAAATGGAGATTTTGCAGTATCCTTTCCCTGGAGTGGGGTGGGCATGGAGATTTTGCAGTATCCTTTCCCTGCCACGCCCACCAAGCCACGCCCACAAAACTGGTAGTAAAAAATTTTGAATTTCATCATAAAGTATCGCAAAATACAAAAGACAAAAGTAAATAAGAGGACAATGAGAGGGAAAGGG
>NW_013659737.1:96878-110619 GCF_001077635.1 Thamnophis sirtalis | reverse complement strand
CCAAAGTCTAATAGGGGCACCTCGTTTTCTTCACAACCTCATGATTCACTTAACAACCATGGCAACAGGGCTGCAAAATGGGGCAAAACAACTGTCTTGCTTGGCCACAGAAATCCCAGTGATGGCCATAAATCGAGGACTACCTGCCCACTTTCTCTCTTTAAATGCAAAAGGAGAGTATGGTTGAATGGAGATAAAACTATCATTTTGCTCTCTTCGTGGATCAATAAATAACAGACAGCGATTAGATGAATGCAGCTCATTTCTGCTCCTTGATGGAAATAATTTTTGCCTCGACGGTTTATGCGTCTCGGTGCTTCTAAGATACAAAGCATTTTCATCTCTTTTTAGGAGCAACAAGGGTATCGTTGTTTTTTTTAAATCTCTGGCTCTTTAGCTATGTGACCCACATGTTTAGGGCCTACAGGTAGTCCTCGATTTATGGCCATCACTGGGATTTCTGTGGCCAAGCAAGACAGTTGTTTTGCCCCATTTTGCAGCCCTGTTGCCATGGTTGTTAAGTGAATCATGAGGTTGTGAAGAAAACGAGGTGCCCCTATTAGACTTTGGAAAGAAAGGAAAGGAAAGAAGGAAGGAAGGAGAAAGAAAGATAGAAAGAGAGAAAGAAAAGTGAAGGAAGGAAGGAAAGGAAGAGAAAGAAAGCAAATGGAAGGCAGGAAGGCAGGAAGGAGGAAAAAGGAAAGAGAGAAAGAGAAAGGAAAAAAGAAACAGGGAGGGAGGGAGGAAGAAAGGAAAGAAATAAATGAAGAAAGAAAGAGAAAGAAGGAAAGAAGGAAGGAAGGAAGACAGGAAGACAAGAAGGAGTGAAATAAGAGAGAAAGGAAAGAAGGGAAAGAAAGAAGGGAGGGAAGGAAGGGAAAAAAGAAAGGAGGGACGGAGGGAAGAAAGAAAGGAGGGAGGGAGAGAAAGAAGGAAGGAAGAAGAGAGGGAAGGAAGGAAGGAAGAAAGAAAAGAAGGAAGGAAGGAAGACAGGAAGACAAGAAGGGGGGAAATAAGAAAGGAAGGAAGAAAAAAGAAAGAGAAAGAAAGAAAGAAGGGAGGGAAGGAAGGAAGAAAGAAAGGAGGGAGGGAAAAAAGGAAGGAAGAAGAGAAGGAAGGAAGGAAGACAGGAAAACAAGAAGGAGGGAATAAGAAAGGAAGGAAGAGAAAGAAAGAAGAGAGGGAAGGAAGAAAAAAGAAAGAAAAAAAGAAAGGAAGGAAGAAAGAAAGGAGGGAGGGAGGGAAAGAAGGAAGAAAGAAAGAAAGAAAGAAAGAAAGAAAGAAAGAAAGAAAGAAAGAAAGAAAGAAAGAAAGAAAGAAGGTTAGTTCAGTTGCCTTTTGGAAAAAGTACTTTTGGGACAATTGTGACCTGGATGAAGGAGAGTCTCCATAAGTAATTTTTGAAGTGCTCGTTGTAACTTCAGACCGTCACTAAATGAATGGTTGCAAGTCAAGGACTGCCTGCATTTGAGCAGATGGAGATCTTTGCAAGTTTCTACTTGCTTCTGATTCTTTTGGCCCCCTTCCTATTGCAACCTGGAGACCCATCCCACGAAATCAGTTTTGCCTCTTTCTGCTCACCTGGTTTATNTTCTGCTGAGTCACAACACATTATCTATTTTTCTTTCATTTATTTATACTTTTTAAGATTATCTCCTTTTATATCTTATCGCAATCTTCCATGCACCATAACATCTCCTCACAGGGCCCTATATATTGACTTTTGTTACCTATAATTGTTTGCTAAATGAAGGCATAATATTGTATTAGTATTTGTTAATTTATTTGATTTCTGAGTAGGCAGCTGTGATGAATGGTGCCTCCAAAGGAGGAGATGATGTGATGGACTACAGGGAAGAGAGAGTTTCCCAGAAGGGATGAAGCATATTCCAAGAAGCGGGGTGGGGGGAGAGAAGAGGCCACATACCCCAGAGCTAGATCAGAAAGTGGAAGAGAGCTATTCCCTAGAAATTGCCATGTATATCTATTATGGGGAGCATAGTATTAGTTTAATCTGGAAAGATTCTGTCTATTGGGTTTGAGCAAATAAAGAATTATATGTTGTTCCTTGGCTAGGCCTGATAAAAATTCTCCGTTGTATTATCTTTTTGGTTAGGGATGGTAGAAGGTTATCTGGCCTCAAGAACAAGATTAAGTTAAATTAAAAAATACTTGGTCAGTACTCCCTATTACTATATGACAGTGATGGTGAACCTTTTTGTAAAGGCGTGCCAAAATTGTGTGTGTGTGTAATAGTGCACACACTTGCCCACACCCACAATGCAATATGTGTGTGTTATAGTGCACACACATGCCCACACCAACCTGTGCATGCATGCATGACCTCCCAAAATTTGGGGGGGGGGAGTTTTCACCCTCCCTGGGCTTCAAAGCCTTTCCTAAAGCCTGGAAAAGGCAAAACAGCCCCCCCCCATCTTCCCCCTCTGGAAGCCAGAAATGGATCATTTCTGAACCTATGGTTGGTCCATTGGACCCATTCCCCCCCCCCCAGGCTTCAGAAAAGCATCCCGAGTCTGGGGGGGTGAAAAACAGGCCCAAGGAGCCAAGTGGAAGTTCTAGAAGGCTTGTTGGCCTGCTTTTTTGCCCTCCCCAGGGTCCAGAGACTTTCCTGAAACCTTGGGTGGGTGAAAACGGCCTCCCCCGGCCCCGCTGAGGTCCTCCAGGAGTTGGAAATGGATCATTGCTGAACTTCTGGTTGGCCTGTTTTTCGCATTCCCCAGGCTCTGGAGGCTGCCCTGAAGCCTAGGGAGGGTGAAAATGGTGTCCCGTAGCCCTCCTGAAGATCAAAAATCAGCTGGCCGATGCATGTGTGCCCACTGGAGCTGACGCCTCGTGTGCTGGCAAATATAGCTCTGTGTGCCACCTGTGGCCCACGTGCCATAAGTTCGCCATCACAGCCATATGACATAAAGTGATCACAACCTGATGCTTTTTACATCGCCACAAATGTTATTTATCCAAATCATGTTAATTTATAATGCAAGTAGAATTATGAAAACTCCTCCGCCGTTTTGCCAGTGATAAGCTCCAATTCAAACTCTCATTCCAGAATCTATTTCTTGGTGCATTAAAAATATATGGTTCCATTTATGCAATTGTATAGAAACAGAATAATGTTATAATACAACAAGCAAAAACTGTCTCTCTTTCCCTGATAAGAAGAGGAGCTTCCTGCACTCTGAGAAGGGAAATCAATTGTGCCACTTTTCTATTTAGGATTTGGGTTGGATTGCTTGTGCCAAGAGAAGAATATGTTCTGAAAAGGAAAGATCAGTTAACGGGGATAAGTAAGTAGTGAATGTGCAGAAAACATTTCCTTTGAGAAAGCATCAAGAGAAGTCAGAAAAACTGGTCCCAAATAGTTTTAGTCCCTTCTCACATTTTACAAAAGGGGAAAGAGTTGGAAGTCAAATGTTAGTTGGCCTTTAGAGCGGGGACATTACAATTTTTTTTTCATTTTAACATGCCTGTAATGCCTGTAATGGATTATGATAATAGCTTTGGGTAACAGGAAGAAGATCCATACCCAGGACAACAGTCAGACAAGACATATTTCACATCCCCCACCCCCCAAAAAAAGAATGGAGCTGGGGGAGAAAGAATCACAGAAGGAATTCTTCCCAGTTCTCTGGAAGGTAAAGGGAGAAGTAAAGTGTTCCAAATGACAAGATTCTGTTTTCTATAATCTTATAATAAAGCTAGTATTCATGATCAGAGCCGAGGTGGCGCAGTGGTTAGAGTGCAGCACTGCAGGCTACTTCAGCTGACTACAGTTCTGCAGTTCAGCGGTTCTAATCTCACCAGCTCAAGGTTGACTCAGCCTTCCATCCTTCCGAGGTGGGTAAAATGAGGACCCAGACTCATTTGGGGACGATATGTTGACTCTGTAAACCGCTTAGAGAGGGCTGAAAGCCCTATGAAGCGGTATATAAGTCTAGCTGCTATTGCTATTGCTATGATTTTGACTTCCTGTCCAGACTTCCTCGAAGTGCTGACAATACCTAACCCTACCAAATGAGATCTTAATGGGGACCATAGATCCCCAATATATTGCTATCAGTTCTCAAGTATCTTTCCTGATGGCTGCTTATTCCCAGTTCAGAGACATGCCACAATAGGATAGAGGTGCTCTGATATCTCATGTGAATAAAGCAATGTATAGGAGATGACCAGGCTAAGGCCAAGGGATGGGTCAAACGCGTCATAATTCACAAGTCCCTGCATGCCCGCAAGAGATGTAATTCCAGCCCACCTTGAATGCCTCTCTTATCTCCCTTGACCACTAGTGGGTCAGATTCTTGTAGAGAGCTTAAGCTTGAACTGCCTGAATCTCCTGATTTCCTTGGCGCTTGATCCAATGCAGTGGTGGGTTTCAAAAATTGTTCGAACCTACTCTGTGGTTGTGGCCTCCTTTGTGGGAGTGGCTTGCCACCCATATGCCCAAATGGGAGTGGCTTTCCGCCCATGCGACCGGATATGAAGATGCCGACGACACTTGTCAGAACCACCTTAAATCACCTCTCACACAGCACTGGCCTGCATAAGAATAGGATGTAAACTTGTTTTTTAAGAGGCATCTTTGGTTTGCGTCAAAACAACTTCAACACACGCAATGTTCTGATTGCACCACAAACGCAGTAGTCATCCTTACCTTTCACAGAGACACTGAGTTTTGTAAATATGAGCATGATAGTGTAGAATAATCATATCCAAGGACCAGTGGTGGGTTTCAAAACATTTTGGAAGCTCTTCTGTAGGTGTGGCCTGCTTTCCGGGTCCCCTGGTGGAACCTCTTCTAACCGGCTCGGTAGATTTGACGAACCGGTTCTACCGAATAGGTGCGAACTGGTAGGAACCCACCTCTGATACAATGCCTGTTCACATACAAGAACAGCTAGCTACACAAGTTGTGTTGGGTGCCTGTCTTCCTGCTTGCTAGATCGGGGACCTCTGCTTCTGTTCAGTTAGAAGCTGGGAAAAAAAACCTCTGAAAACCTCACTGTACTTTCTTGAATGACAGTGCCAAAGCCTGAGTCGTTGGGTTTCAAACAGCATCAGCCGCTTAATTCTGAAATGGTATGAATCATTTTGTACGTGTAACCGACATTAGAGCAAAAGCCCTTGAACTGACTTTTTATTACAATAGCAATAAAAGCACATTACCACTGTAACATGAAATATCCAGAATAACATGTTCCTTAGCACATTTCATTGCCTGGACTGTAGTTCTTCAGCATAATTTCCTCCTTCGATCAAGAAGCACCCCTGCCAAGCTAATATCCCCTGAATCCAGCAAAGCTACAACTCTTAGATTGCCATCCAGGATGGCCAACTCATCTGAATATCTTAGATAGGGAAGACTGTAGTAAGAAGACTCAAAATAAGTAGTTGAGTATCCCTTGAGGGAAGACATTCTGAAAGTCATGAATCTGCAAACACCTTTCAAAGCAAAAGGCAACATGAAAATGCATGCAGAAAGGGACTGGCGTTTGTTTTTGACATGCGTTTTATTTGCACGTGTGATATTCTGTTGAATATAAGAGGCAGTAGCATTGCCCCAAGGAGCTTAATAATCAAATGCAAAAATATTAAATGCAAATCAGAATGTCCCCACAACTTTCATTTTATAAGACTGGGTAGCAATAAATTCCAGGAAATTCTTGAGATAGAAGATGCAGTTATGCATAGTGTGATATTAGTACGGTACCAGCAAAATAGTGTCAAATTGCCAAAACTCTAGTTAAAATTGCATCCTAAGCAGTTTATTCTTAGTCACAGATATATTACATTAAAACAAATGTACTTTTTTTTTTCAAATGTGAATAATACATGCCCATAAAGTCCGACTGTCCTCCCCGCCCCCCCAATCAATATAACTCGCTTTACAAAATCTTTTGTCTCTTAGATACAGTATATATTACCCTGCAAGTTCCTGTCAACTCAGATAGCAGAATTGGTGGCCACACAGAACAGGAATTTTACTGTTTACATGTATTTATGTTGGATAAGAAGTGGTGATATTTTACACTGGAATATTTATGCTTCAGAGACAAGCAATGGTCAATTAAATATAACCTAATCTCAATTCAATTCATAATACTGTTGTTTTTTGGGTGGGGGATTGAAATAATGAATAAATAAGTGTTTCAGTGTTTTCAGATACCCCCTCAAATTTTCATTTATTCACTTCCCCCATCTCAAGAAAAATTGATATTTTGGTCATTTTGCAACTTCTTTCCAATATAAATATGATAGGATTGAGCTGCGGATATATTTCATTGCCTAATGGAAACCCACTTACTCAGTCAATCTAAAGTAGTTTATTTTTATCTACTATCAAGTCTTCTAGGCAATTAATTTTAAAGAAATTGGCTTTTTCCTGCAGCAAGATGGATGTGGATGATTAATTCCAAGTTCTCTTATGCAACAGCTTTGTTATTTGAAAGCAGTTTTCTCTTTTTGTTTCTTTCTCCCTTATTACTAATAATCTAACAAAACTGCTACAACAGTTTAAACAAAATTAGGGGAGTGATTGCTGCTAAGGAGATGAAATAAGGAATCTGTTGCTGTTGATGGCATTTAGTGGGGGTTGCTTAAAAAAACAAGAAAGAAAGAAAGAAAGAAAGGAAGGAAGGAAAGAAAGAAAGAAAGAAAGAAAGAAAGAAAGAAAGAANATACATACACACACACCAGAGGTGAGTTCCTACCAGTTCGCACCTATTCAGTAGAACCAGTTTGTCAAATCTAGTGAACCAGTTAGAAGAAGTTCCACCAGTGGACCCGGAAAGCAGGCCACACCTACAGAAGAGATTCCAAATTTTTTTTGAAACCTACCACTGACACACACACATACATATATACAATATATATCTACACAGAGAGAGAGACATGCATGACACATCTGTGTATGTGTGTCTCCAGAAGAATGAGATAAAAGTGTCTCTCTATCTTAATTCCCCGGCATATAGAAAGGAGGAGGAAATAAACAACAATCAGACTTGTCAGATTCCATTATTATAATCAGCTCAATAAAAGGAGTTTCAGCCCTCCTGTGGAGCTGATTTCCTGGTCTACCTATCTTATCAGTGGGGAAGACAGCAACAGCAGCATGTTAGATTTAACTGAATTGAGATGAGAAAATTTATTTGTCTGGCTAAGGATCAAAATCAATTCAATTTATGAACTGATTGTAGAATACAACAGGACATTGATATATTGATTGATCGAGAGATTTGTCCAAAACACTCTGGAAGGGTTATATTGCACATGCTTTGATGTGGTGTTTAAGCATCAGGTTAGAAAATGGACACTGGGAGTTGAAATCCTGCCTTAGGCAAAAAGACAGTAGGGTGACCTTGGCCCAGTCCCTCTGACTCTCAGCTCTAGGAAGCAAGCAGCGGCAAGCTATGTCTGAAAATCTTGTTAAGAAACCTGCAGGAATTAGGCCAAGAAATTGTTAGGATTGTTCCAGCATAACTCTAGAACGCCTCAAGCAATTTCAACCAAACTTGGTACACAGATGACTTACTCTCTGGAAAAAAATATTGTGGAGGTAAGACACCCCTAACACCACTTGGCGTTTGGATTCTGTTAAGATACAGCCTATTGTGCCTTAAAATGGCTTCTACTGTACTGCCATAAAATGGCTTCTACTGTACAGCACAGTGGAGTTGCCATGGTNAGTACATTATTGGACATGGGAGTGAGTTTGGCAAATTGGTGAGCCTCATTGGTATCCAATTAAAATGAAGAATTAAAAGGTATAGTCTAAATTACCTTCCCTATTTAATTATTGATGTGTTTTGCATAAACATTCAACATGTACATACATTAATGCACTAAACTATGAAAGTTATCGTCTGCCGTACAACTTCTTACAGACTTCCACTTGTTTGTAATGGAATGTTCACAGTAAAAGTCACAGCTTCAGCATAATAGAAATGCTATGCGCATTTAGGTAGAATGCAGGCTACCAACAAAACTGATGGGTCTGATGGATTAACGCAGATCAAGATAGGATTCTTGCAAGAATATATACTTTAGAAACTTGATTTGCAATTACAAATCAGTCTGAAAACGTCAGGATCAGCTATGGTTTAATCTTTAAAAGGATGACTGGTCTTATTTTATGCTTCAAATGTCAATTAAGCCCTCAGCTAATTGTTTCTATGTTTAATGATTGCAACAGCCTGGACCTACAGGCTTTGTTCTAGTCTGAAATTCATTTGACTCAATCTTTTGGCATTTGATAAAATCTGAACTTAGTAACATTTACAAAAGGGCGGAAAAAGTAAAAGTTTTGTTTGTGTCATCTACCTAACCTCGGATGAGTTAGAAATGCAAATCAGGTTTGGATTTGGTTTAGTGTTGGAAGATCATTGGGATTTTTCAAGATTGTAGCCCTACCCACAAAAAAATCCTGGAAGAAGAAAAAAATGAAACCATTTCTTTATGTGTTATGTAGTCACCAGAGTACAAATTTAACTCATGGTATGTTTTGCTGTTGGGTTTTTGATGCTCTCTGAGCTAGGTTTTTTGCTCGCAAATGTTCCATCACCAACCTAGATGACATCATCAGTGGAGGTGAATGTGGGGTTTGCTTTCTGCTTATATACAATAACTTACCCTGCCAATGGTGGTGGTGGTGGTGGTAGTGTGGTTTCTATGAAGGCCACCCCCATCCACCAAAACTGCCAGGACAAGCTGCTGTTTATACCTAGTGCTGCTAAAGAGGAAGTCTCGGATTTGACCAGGCTTCAATGTATTGCAAAGGGTAATGAGGATTTAAAGCTGACCAGCCAATGTAAAGCTGATGCAATGAAGATGAATCAGCATTGGTATAGCCAGTTGAAGACTGTGAAGGGGTCCACATAAGTCTTTACCACTTTAAGAGGTGTCTATATAAAGGAGGCCATGAGAGGGTGTATCTCTCTCTCTCTCTCTCTTTGTGTATCTCTCTCCTTGTGACTGGTATCCATTGCTAAGTTCTCCATTTACAGTTAAGGAGGAGATTGATTACTTGTCAGGTATTTGCTACCCCATATATTTATGTGTATGTTGTATATAAAAGTCTCTGTGTACTGTGTTTTGCTCCAGGGTCATCTCCTAATAGTAGTCATACTGCAAACACTCTGACACAAAATCATATGGATAATATGAACAAACCATTTCAGATGAGTAAGATGGTTCATTCATACTATCCATATGGCTTTGGGCTTAGAGTAGAAGACAATTGGAGATCTTTCAAGCCTGGACCATTTCAAACATAGTCAAATCCAATGTTTCCTCCTTAGCAGGACTAGTTATATAGATAGTAGCTTGCCTGGGATCTCACATGGATGAGATGGTTCCATAGTAATTAGTTGCTTAATAAATACCTGATGATGAATGATGTAACATAGTATATTTGCTTGTTCAGTGATGCAAAGATGATACTTAAGCCATGCAATTGTCTTTTCCTGCCCAAGTTCCTATCTTGAAGAATTAAATAATATTTAATGTAAGGGATGTGGTGGCTCAGTGGCTAAGACACTGAGCTTGTCGATCAGAAAGGTTGGCAGTTAAGCAGTTTGAATCCCTAGCACCACATAACAGAGTGAGCTCCCATTACTTCTCCCAGCTTTTGCCAACCTAGCAGTTCGAAAGCACGTAAAAATGCAAGTAGAAAAATAGGAACCACCTTTGGTAACAGAAATGGGAAGGTAACAGAACTCCGTGCGCCATTGGCATTTAGTCATGCTGGCCACATGACCATGGAGATGTCTTCAGACAGTGCTGGCTCTTTGGCTTTGAAACAGAGATGGGCACCGTCCCCTAGAGTCAGGAACGACTGGCACATCTGTGCGAGGGGAACCTTTACCTAATGTAACCATAGGAGCCTAGTTTATGGAAATCGAACTTTAAAAATTGCTAATATATATTACTCCTAGGGGATAACATATTTCAGGCAAACACCGAAGCAACTGAGCAAAATTCCCACAGGGATCTATAGGCTACTTTTCCAGAAGGCAAATTGCTGTACACAACAATCTTATTTCACTCGGCTGTTTGCATCCCATGCTTAGAAATAGAAATGCATCTGGATTGTCACTACCAACTTTTGGAAATTATGATTGTGGTCTCCTTCTCAAGGAGCCCTGCATGCATTCATGACTATATTTTAAGGAAAGAGTAGTTTAAAATAAAAACTGTGTTTCAGTCAAAAGGATATCCTGAGATTCCCCACAACTGAACTGTGGTTGTTAATAGATTTAATTCTTCCTCCAGTTTTAAAAATATAGGCAGGAGTCACACTTTGTAGTAAAGCTCTGAAGTAGTTTGTTTGATTTTGGCTTAGCAGGTTACACAAAGCTAGCACAAGCCTAACAAATCAGTCATCAACAGACACAGAGAGATAAATCCATCTACGTATCATTTAAAAGATGAAACCAAAAATCAAAAAAATGGAAATAGACATTCTCCCTAACAACCAACACCAGATAAGCAGGAAGCACATTCAGATAAATCATAAAAATGAGCAATGTTATAATCAAGATATTATCAAGAAAAAAATCCACTCTCAGCCAAGAGTGTCAGCACCTGCTATTGTGTATTAAAACCTCCAAACTCTGCCCTCCCAGTAACAAATGTTTACAATATGTAGATAGATCAAGAATGCTAAAGGCCCAATGGAGCCGTTCTGAGCCACATGTGTTCTTTACTAGTGAAGTGTTTATGCATAACATTCTTGTTTATGTGTGCAGATAAACCTTCTGTATGTCTGTGAGTGTGTGCCTGTGTGTGAAGGCATTAGAATATGTACTTTAAAAAGGAGTTGGAATGTGTAAATTGTCTACAGGGCCTGATTTTGGGGATATGTTGTGTGTATGTGTGGTACATGCACACATGGATGCCTATAAGTAATACACACCTAGTGTGTATTCTTTCTACCCAGAAAATATGATTATTGGTAGAAAGCAATGCCTCAGAAAGTATTCAAGGGACTTCAAGAAGCAGAAGCCTTCTTAATTAGTGGAAAACGAGATGTGCAAATCCTACATGTACCATGTATATATAGATTAAAAAAAATTTTATATACATTGTAATAGGAGGGAGGGAGGGAGGAAACCATTCCAGATTAAAATATTCTTTATTCTTAATATTTAAAAAAGATAGGATAGAATATTTCTCCAAAGGAGAAATGGAGAAAAACCTTAACAAAGGCAGAAAGCAGCCCCAGTCTTCCTCCCATAGGAAAAGAGCTTCAAATTAAGAAGCTTAAAGAGGCTGACCTTGAGGAATACAGATTTTGCATCCATTCAGAAAGATTAGGCCATCCTATTCATAAAGAAAACGCCTACAGCCAGGCTGGAGTTGATGGGATTAAGAATTTACATTCTCATACAAATTCTAAAGAGAGGACATGACCTTTAGGGCATAAGAGGATTAACCCACCACCATTGAAATAGTAAAAGACACAAGGCTCACTACATTGCACAACCCCCTGGACCATCTCAATTACTCAACCATCCACTCACTCAACAGTGGTGGGTTTCAAACAATTTTGGAACCTCTTCTGTAGGTGTGGTGGCCTGCTTTCCGGGTCCACTGGTGGAACCTCTTCTAACCGGTTCGGTAGATTTGACGAACCGGTTCTACCGAATAGGTGCGAACTGGTAGGAAGCCACCTCTGTCACTCAACCATTTAATGGCTACCATATGCTATCATGCTGCTTTCACTGAAGTTTCTGGCATCCAAATAAATAGATCCCTTCTTTCCAATCCACCAGTCTCCATTTTACTTTTTCTCTCCCAGCTTGGAACCAGACTGGGATTTTCTTCTTAGAGAAGGGAAGAAAGAAAAGAAACATGCCTGAAATTTGGGTCCTCAGCCAGACTACATTAAACATTTCGAGTCTGTAGTTGAAGGTAATTTTTTCTGCGATGAAATGTTGTGCTTTTCTTTTTCTCTTCTTTCACTTTTTTTTTTTTTTTTACGGTTGAAAATACCACAGCTCAAAACAAGAAGCAACTTGTCCTGCTTATTTGGCTTCTATTTCTAGAAGGAAATAAAATCAACCCCTGGCGAGAATTAAAGCATTCTTCTACTTGCATATCTGGTTGGAAAAGTCACAGCCTTTCTTCCCATGAATTCCCCATGCTGTTCTCTCTATTGTGCGTGCATTGTTTGTTACAGGGTAGAGCACACAATTTTTCTTCGGTCAAGGGTTGCCCTTGTCAAGACCAATGAGAACCTCCATGGTATGCCAATGAAGCAATAATGTCATCAGACTGGGATTTATAGATGCGCAAGCATGATTTGAAGAAGCTTCTATTTTTAAGAAAACTTGGTTCGGATGTCTCAAGCCTAGAAGGATGCCTATAAATCTTCGTAAATTTTGCTTTCCTCTTAACATAATGACAGGAAATAGTATCATTGAACTGAAGTGGTCTAACGTCTAGGATTTGTGAAGGGTTTAGAAGTCACATACTTCCAATGGACAAATGGATGCTCATTACTCATGTAGAATTTGAAAGAAGATCACGCTGTATTGGGAAGGCTCGCACGTGTAATTCAGAGCTCTGTCTGCACATGGAACAGAATGCCAAATTTTCATTTAAGTCTTCTATGAATGCCAATGAAATCCAGAATCTGAGTGGCATAGAGGTTTTCCAGTGATGATTGCCTTCATCGATTCAAGATCATGTAACAAGAATAAAATACGGTGCATATGTGATACAGCACAAAATGTAATACTGTCTAACAGATAGCTCATGCTATAGAAACGAATCCCTTTCTAATCATGATTCCATTTCTTTCAGCTTTGGGTGCTTCAAACACAGTTACCAAATAAACCTGATTAACCACATATCAAGAACAACCATTTTCTATGAATAATTTTTTTAGCAGGAAGATTCAAAGCTATTTTATCCCAATTATTGCTTTAAAAACTAAAGAATGTAGACAGTGTCGACTTTTAAGGGAATAACTGCCCCACAATGTACTTTCATCTAATCTTTATTTAAATTGTAAAATTTTTAAAAAAGTTTACAACTTAATTTGGAGAGAGTCCCTGAAATGTTTCATAATCTCTTTTCTGTAAAATGATATATTATTATTCCAGTCTGTGAGTGGGTGGGGAGACTTTTTCTTATGTATAACACTGAACCGCTGAAATAGCATCATTTGCAAATGGAGAAAATATAATTCTGTTTATGAGACTGTCTGAACTAATCACATTCTTTAAAAAACCTATGGTGATGTAACACTGCAATGTTGAGATAATTAAATACATTCATCTATATGTGTATATCTAGGCAAGGAAGGGGAAAATTCTATTTATTGTTAGGATTACTGTTATATACCAGACTTACGTGAACTCAAAGCAGCACATTTTTGTTTTTCATTATACCTTCACAAATAGCAGTTTTATGAATTAACTTAGGCTAGAAATTGTCCCATGAGTTCCATGATCAAATAGAATGTGAATCTTCATGGTCTTGATTTGTCATTCCAGAGCCTGATACACTTTCCAGAGCTCAGATGACATTAGGAAGTGAATGTCAGGATTCTTTCTTACACCATGTTTATTTAAAGGAGAGAAAATCTTCTCCCTTTCTCTTTTATTGAGGCATGATTTTAAGCAGTGGTGGGTTTCACCCAATTCTGTGGGTGTGGCCTCCTTTGTGGGAGTGGCTTGCCGCCCATGTGACCGGATGGGATTGGCTTGCCGCCCATGTG
>NW_013659736.1:111166-126562 GCF_001077635.1 Thamnophis sirtalis | reverse complement strand
AATAGAATAGAATAGAATAGAATAGAAAAATGGAAGGGAAAGGGAGGGAAGTGGAGAAGAGAATATAGAACAGAACAGAAAGAATAGAATAGAATAGAATAGGAAAAGGGAAGCGGAAGGAAGTGGAGAAGAGAGAATAGAATAGAATAGAATAGAATAGGAAAAGGGGAGGGGAGGGGAGAAGAGAAGAGAATATAGAACAGAAAGAATAGAATAGAATAGAATAGAATAGAATAGGAAAAGGGAAGGGGAGGGAAGTGAAGAAGAGAAGAGAAGATAGAATGGGATGGGATGGGATGGGATAGAATGCAGAATAGAATTCCGAATAGAGTGGAGTGGACCGGAGTGGAAAGGAAGGGAAGGGTAGGGTATGGTAGAGGAGAGGAGAGTAGAATAGTAGAATAGAGTAGAGTAGAGTAGAGCAGAGCAGAGCAGAACAGAACAGAACAGAACAGAACAGAAGCTGGAAAGGACCGTGGAGGTCTTCTACTCCAATTCCGTTACCTTGATCAGGAGCTGTAAAACTCCCTAATAGATAAATCCACAGTCATGATTTGTCTCTTCTGTGCAAGTACGCAGATCCATCTCTCAGGCGCCCCCTTTCCCCCCCCCTCCATGATGGAACCCCACGTAGCCCAACCCCTGCCTGCGAGAGCTCCTCCTTGGGGTCTGCATTTTGACAATGATTTTAGACCCCAGAGGAACGTGCGATGCTCGATACACCTCGATAGCCTCTCGACCGCTGGCTTCATTATTTCCGCCTCACCTCCCTGAGAAGGCTTGGGAAAGGTGTCGTAAATATGCTCCCCCCGCCCATAAATCTGAATTCTGTACTCTACGCTGATGGGGAATTTCCGCCTCCTCCTTCCCCCCCCATAACTCATCCTCCCCCCTGCAGAGCACCGAGAAATTAATTCCCAGGGTTATCCAGAGAAGGTTGCCAGAGAGATCTTGTACAGCTCTGCAATATTTTAAGGCCCGTCTTGCGATGAATATATTTAATTCTGCGCGCAGCTTCTCTTAGCTGTGAATCCGGGGACAAAGTGTTCTGTTCTCTCCGTTTTGTTCATTCATGGCTGTGTACAGCTGCTGCTTTGTAAGTGCGAGAACTGGGGAGGAAATAGTAGAAAAGCAGACCATATGGCACAATAGCGCCAGGGACCGAAGAAGGCGCGTCCTTTCCCTGTAATCGTTCAAACACTTCCATCCTGGAGGACAAAAGGGGAGGGTAATAAATTGTCAGAGGAGATAATATTTGTACTTGAAGGTTGAATTGACGGGTCCTTGATGTTCTCTGAGCTTGCTGGTTTTCCTGCAGGCGTTTCGTGGATGAGGATGTAAACATTTCTCGTATTTTTTTTGTGGTGGTTGCAATGTCGGTATATAGGATGGGTGTTTATGGCGGACAGCTGGGTCAAAAAAAAAATCAGGGGGGGGGGCAGGCAGAGAGATATTGGTGGGTGGGTGGATGGATGGATGGATGGACGGACGGACGGACGGACGGACGGACGGACGGACAGACAGACAGACAGACAGACAGATAGATAGATAGATAGATAGAGATAGAGAGACAGGCAGGCAGGCAGACAGATATATATATATATATATGATGGATGGATGGAAAGATTTGTAGGTATGGATGGATGGATAGATGATGGATGGATGATGTAAATAGATGGATGGATAAATGGCTGGGTAGATTGATTGATTGATTGATTGATGGATGGATGGATGGATGGATGGATGGATGGATAGATAGATATAGATAGACAGACAGACAGACTGACTGACTGACTGACTGACACAGAGATATATATGATGGATGGATGGACAGATTGGTAGGTATGGATAGATAAATGATGGATTGATGATGTAAATAGCAATAGCAATAGCAGTTAGACTTATATACCGCTTCATAGGGCTTTCAGCCCTCTCTAAGCGGTTTACAGAGTCAGCATATTGCCCCCAACAACAATCCGGGTCCTCATTTTACCCACCTCAGAAGGATGGAAGGCTGAGTCAACCTTGAGCTGGTGAGATTTGAACCACTGAACTGCAGATAGCAGTCAGCTGAAGTGGCCTGCAGTACTGCACTCTACCCACTGCGCCACCTCGGCTCTTAGATGGATGGATAAATGGCTGGGTAGATGGGTAGATGGATGGGTAGATGGATGGATGGATGGATGGATGGATGGATGGATGGATGGATGGATGGATGGATGGATGGATGGATGGATAGATAGACTGAGAGAGAGAGAGAGAGAGAGAGAGAGAGAGCGAGAGAGAGAGAGAGAGTGCACTGATGATGTTACTTAGTTGGGAAGCAACTGTCATTTATTTTATTGTGAGCAGTGTGTTTTGGCCCTGCCTATACATCATTACAGTGCTACACTTTTAGAAAGATATGATAGATGGCTGAAGTCCAGATTCCCATCAGATCATTCCTCTCATACAAATACAGCCAATGCAATCAGCCTGCTATTTCTGTAGGAACCGTTGCTAATATCACGCAGCCCGTATTGCTAACTGAGAAGGACTAGGGGAGACGCGATAGCAATGTTTCAATATCTCAGGGGTTGCTCCAAAGAAGAAGGAGTCAAGCCATTCTCAAAGCACCTGAGGGCAGGACAAGAAGCAATGGGTGGAAACTATCCAATGAGAGAAGCAACGTAGAACTAAGGAGGAATTTCTTAACAGTGAGAACAATTAACCAATGGAACAACTGGCCTCCAGAAGTTGCAAATGCTCCAACACTGGAGGTTTTTAAGATGATGTTGGATAACCATTTCTCTGAAGTGGTGTAGGGTTTCCTGCCTAAGCAGAGGGGTTGGACTAGAAGACCTCCAAGGTCCCTTCCAACTCTGTCATTCTATTCTAAGTAAACCCCATTCAATTCCACGCTTCTTACTCCAGTACATACAGGGAAGATGGGGAGCTCAATTCCTCCTCCGTTCTCTCTCTCCCTTCTTTGAGTTAGAACTTCCTCACTGGCTCCTTCCTTTATATTTAGAGTTTGGCTTTCTTTCAACATCCCCATTTAGATTTACAAAAGGAATGACTGCAGGAAAGGAGCAGCAGAGAGGAGACAGTTTTCTCTCTCTCTCTCTTTTTCTTTTTTTTAAAAAGAAATTTATTCGCTCATCTCAATGGGCTGTAAACAAAACGGGTCTGATTTAGTTCACAATCTTTACGGTGTATTTTTAGCAAATGTACCTTGGACCTCTTCCCGCATGGGCTCAGCCTTGGTGGGCAGCAACACACAATTTACCCTGTGGGTTTTCGGCTTCTTTCTATAACCGGGTCATTGGTCGTATACCGTTCCCTCTCCAGCTGGCCCGTAGCTGAGGAGACGTGGTGTTTCCTTCTGCTGCAGTCTGTCAGGCCTTCAATCTTCTTTTCTTTTGGATGTTTGGCATGCCGCACTTTCTATTATTCTGCTAGGCATTTTCTATGGTGGGAAAATGGGAAGGGGGGATTGTACGGAGTGAGATGCTATGCAGCCATAACAACATTCTTTCTAGAAAGCCAAGGTCATCCTTTGTCTCTGCACCTCTGCACCTGACTGGAACTGGATGGGTGGAAAATGCCAGCGTGGCAGTGGGAGATTGGACCATGGGATGGACCTGTGGGTGTGGGGAAAGGATCTTGGACTTTCAATTGGGTGGGGAAAACTGGGAAGCCTTCAGATTCGGGTTTTCCCAGATGTGCCAATGTGGTTCTCTTCATAAATTGGAACATTGAGCAATACTTTGCCTTGGACTCTGATTTAATTTTGGATGCTATTTGGAACCCCGACATAGTCTTCAGGAGGAACCGTTCCTCTGAAGTAGGGGTGTCAAACTCAATTTCATCAGGGATGTGGTTGACCCTGGGAGGGCATGGCAACCAGGGGGGGGGCATGGGCAACTGGGTGGGTGTGACCAGCTTGACGCCACTCCCTAAACTGCTGGCATGTTTCCTCTTCACATTGGGTAGACCGGGCCGAAGCTACGCTGGCCCGATCTTTCCCCTTCGCACTGGGTAGTGTAGGGCAGTCCAGCTGGCCCAGATGTGACCATATCACAGGCCACTTCCAGCCCATGGGGTTTGAGTTTGACACTCCCGCTCTTAAGGAAACTCCCTGCTCTAAGTAGTGTTCTGGCCTAGGCTTCCTGAGACAGTAAAAATCACATGCTTAGTCCCAAAAACTCTTTTTATTTCAACGGCTGTGAATTATGTCCATTCGTAGCCCGTAATGAGTCACACAAATAGTTTGTAAAGAGTCTGGCAGAAGTCTGCCAAAGTCTTTCGGGATAAGGCTGATAAGCACCCACTTTTATCTCCCTTGAAACGCTGCCAGAGACCTAGTTGCCAATTAGTTTTTGCAAAGCCAACAGAGCACAGAGTCAAACGGAGCTTCTGAGTTTAAGCAGAACGAACAAAGTTTGTTTCCTCCAAAGGCTCCTCCTTTATGTCCCATGGGAGGGGCCAATCACCTCCAGGCCTTACTCCCGAATCGCTCCTTTTGTCTTAACTCTTCTTGCCTTCTGGCAGCTCTGCTCATGCGTGCACTGGGAACAGGCTCCTCTTGTTCCCCTGCCTCACTGACGTCAGTCTCTGGAGATTCCAGAGACAGCACATCACTTCCATATGGCCGTGTCTGACTCCGAAGGCAGCTGATAACTGTCATATGTCCCTGGCCCCCTCTCTGCCTCCGACGCAGAGCCCTCATCCGAGCCTTCCCCAGACTCCAGGACTGGCCCATCTTCCTCCCCAACCCTCCTCACTGTCCGAATCTCTGCTGCCAGCTCCACAGGCCTCCAGTGGACCACAACAAGTAGGGTCTTTCCATACAACCAGGGAGCCGCGCAACCATTGGAAAGTGCAGCTATTTTGCCCCTGCAATTTCTAACACTGGGTTTTCATGGCTGACTAAATGTCATTCTGAACTCCCATTTTCAAGTCTTGGCGTCCTTCTAGCAGCTGACAAGGAGGTGTTCATGCTCGAAGCGGCTTATAGCAGCTTCCTGTCAAGGAACGGGAGGTGTTTCGTGGTGGGAAGGAGGGGAGAAGAAGCTGAGATGGTTATATCTGCAGGCCTACGGCGGTGACTCACAGCGAGTGGGGGAGCTGTGAAGACCATGGGGTTGGTGTGTGTGGGGGGGGTTGGCTTTTTTGGTGGGGCTTAAAGGAAAGCCCCAGATTTAGTGCCAGCGGCATAACTCAGCAACGGCACAAAACGCAGAGTAACCGTTTCCAGCTTCACAAGTGCTGTCAAAAAGGAACTTGCCTTGTGAAGTCTTGCAAAAACCGTCACCTGCCTCGGCTATTCTTAGTCAGTTTAATGATGTCACCTCCACAGCTGTCAGTCTTTCCAAGGTATAAGTGAACAACAGAGTTGGAAGGGACCTTGGAGGTCTTCTAGCCCAGCCCCCTGCTCAGGTAGGAAGCCCTGAACCCTTCCAGACAAATGATTGTCCAATCTCTTCTTCAAAACCTCCAGGAGTGGAGCTCCCACGACTTCTGAAGGCCACTGATTAATTGTTGTCATTGTCAGGAAATCCATCCAGGTTGTGTCTCTCCTTGGTTAGTTTCTACCCATTGCTTCTTGTCCTGCCTTCGGGTGCTTTGGAGAATAGCTTGACTCCCTCTTCTTTGGGGCAGCCCCTCAAATACTGGAAGGCTGCTATCATGTCACCCCTGGTCCTGCTTTTTCACTGCACTAGACACACCCAATTCCTGAAAACATTCTCCATATGTTTTAGCCTCTGGCCTCATAATTACCTTTGTGATATCTAAGGTAACATTAAAGGCTCCCCTCACACATAGCTGCTAGTCGTTCCCGACTCTAGGGGGCATTGCTCATCTCCGTTTCTTTCTCTTTTTTTTGCAGATTTTTAAATTATTTTCCCTTCTACAACACCTTACAGTCATTACATCAACATTGTTACGTCATCATACCTGTACATGTATATAATATTTTCGCTTCTATATTTACACACCTTTATACAGAGCCAAGGTGGCGCAGTGGTTAAATGCAGCACTGCAGGCTACTGCTAGATCAGCAGGTCAGCGGTTCAAATCTCACCGGCTCAGGGTTGACTCAGCCTTCCATCCTTCCGAGGTGGGTAAAATGAGGACCCGGATTGTTGTTGGGGGCAATATGCTGACTCTCTGTAAACCGCTTAGAGAGGGCTGAAAGCTCTATGAAGCGGTATATAAGTCTACTGCTATATTACACTGTCACTATATATATTTATATATAGCTTTGGGGCTTAATTAATTTTATTCTTGTTTTGCAACCGTTTGTACCAATTGTTCCAAATTTCATAATATTCCGACTCTTCTTTATCTTTTAATTTCAGTGTTAATTTGTCCATCTCTGCACAATCCAAAGTTTTTTTTAATCACTAATTCGTCCGACGGGGTATTATTTTGTTTCCAGCATTGGGCAAATGCTATTCTAGCTGTGGTTAGCAGATGTGTTAATATGTACTTAATTTTCTTTGTATGTTTCCCTTTGATTATTCCCAGTAGAAAGATTTCGGGTTTGTATTTTATCTGTTCTCCTGTAATTTCTTGCACCCATTTCCAAATTTTTCTCCAATATTTCCATCTCCCTTTCAAAGCCAGCACTGTCCGAAGATGTCTCCGTGGTCATGTGGCTGGCATGACTCAATGACAAAGATGCAGGGAACGCTGTTCCCTTCCCACCAAAGGTGGTCCCTATTTTTCTACTTGCATTTTATTTCTACGTGCTTTCGAACTGCTAGGTTGGCAGAAGCTGGGACAAGGAACGGGAGCTCACTCCGTTACGCGGCGCTAGGGATTCGAACCGCCGAACTGCCAACCTTTCTGATCGACAAGCTCAGCGTCTTAGGCACTGAGCCACCGTGTCCCCTTGTGATATCTAGAAGTTTAAAAAATCTGGTTTGCTTGAGTGGTTGAGACAGAAAGATTTCATTACATTTCTTCCATCTCCCAAATGGCCACAATTCTTTCTTTTTTTTAAAAAACTTGAATCTCAATAAGTGGTTTCTCTTCTTTTTAATGGAAGAAGCTGGGCATCTTCTACATTTGGGTAAATAGATAAAAATGGGACATTGCATAGATACTGGCCGTACATCTTATGTTCACTAGCTCCTTTTCCAGTGTGACTGTGTATAACAGAGGTTGTATTCACCAGCTGCCAAGAAATGTCCATATCCATTGATTTTTTTCAAAGAGTTCTGTCTTTGGATGCGTATACAATAACACCCCTTGTTAGACAGTTCTGTATCCTTGAAGTAGCGATGAAGTTCAGGAGTTTAATGCATAATAAACTTTCAATAATAGGCTAAACCGACAGATTGTAGTAGTAGTTTTTATTTCAATTAACCAGCTGTTTCATCCTTGAATGTTTTCAGATTTGTTTTTCAATTCTTCTACTGACTCATTCCTCTTGGCCCGTATTTCTATTTGGATGTATAAATAAGCATTGTGGGTTTTATTGTGACAGTTTTGTTTAAGCCTCTTTTCATAGTCCTCTTATAAAGTGCTCTGGCCTCTTCTGGCAATAAAGTAAATTAAAGAAATTAAGTAAGTGAAATAAATATTAATAATTGAACACAGCAGAGACCTAGATTGCTTTCTCTTCGTGTCATCCAGGGGGGGGGGGTTCCGGGAGGCACAGGTTCGCTGGCGGGAGTCCCGCGTGCACAATAAAAATTGTTCTGCGCATATGTAGAAGCAAAAAAACAACAACAAGATGGCGGTGCCTATAGCGCTACCCGGAGAACCAGTTCAGGGGCGTGGCTGGAATCGGCGACCTAAGCTGCCAAACCACTACCGCTTCAGCTGAACCGGTCTGAACTGGTAGAGACTCACCACTGGTGCCATCCCTTTTCTAGTTACTTTAAAGACACCCCCCCCCCAGTAGCTCAAGAATATGGGACGGAAATTACCATTTCATCATTATTATGGACTCCCCCAATAAGTTTTCCATCTGAGATGAAATTATTATGACAGTTTGTCACATGGTCAGCCAAAAAGATCAGATTCTTCTCATATTCAGATCCAATTAAACCAGGGTTGTCAAATTTAATTTTGTTGAGGGCCGCATCAAGGTTGTGTTGGATCTCGGCGGGTCCGGGGGGCGTGGTGAGTGTGGGCGTGGCCAGTTTAACATCACTTGTGTTGGGGGCGCCTGTGGCGGCCCAAGTGCTCTTCCAGTGAAAACAAGCTCCCGAGCTCCGTTTTCGGCTGTGGTGGCTTTTTTAAACCCTCTGCCAGTGAAAACGGCACTCGGGAGGACCGCGTGTGGCAGAGGTACTGCGGGACGGTCCTTTACTTCCCAGGGCAGCCTCAAGGGCCAGATCTAAGCCGGATCCAGCCCGCAGGCCTTGAGTTCGACACCCCTGAATTAAACTGATTTTTATCGGACAAGAGCGAGCAGAAGTGGGAGGCGGATGAGTCATCGGCCGAGAGTCGTTACATTCCCACAAACGGTCGAAACCCAACCTCTCGTGAATTCCGCTGATCCTTACCTGGTGTCAGTTTAGTGTTGAGCTTCAGTTGACTAGATGAGGGGTGGGATCCTACTGTTTTAACAACCGGTTTGCTGAGCGCACGCTTCACGCACCGTTTAGCGAATCCTTACCTTCCTTCCTTACCTGCTTGGTAAGGAAAACAGCTGAGGTGCGTCAATCCACTCTGCCGCACAACTCAGTTAAGAAGATAAAGGTAGGTAAAGCATAGGGGCGAGCGGGCGGCCCCACTTGCTCGTGGGAGCGAACCAGTTTGCTCCCAGCTGATCTTCAGCGTAACACGACAAATGCGTGCACGACAAAAGTCCACTGAGAAAACCACGGTGAGAAAACCGTGCCCACAACAACGTGCCGACAAAACCACACCCACAAAAGCGCGATTTAAGTTAAGGTAAGGGTTAGGGTTAGGTTCAGGGTTAGGGTTAGGGTTAGGGTTAGGGTTAGGGTTAGGATTATGGTTAGGGTTATTAGGTTGTTATTAGTTGTTTGTTGAAGGCGCGCTTTTGTCAGCGAGCCGTTGTCGGCGCACTTCTGCGCGCATTCGTCTGCGTGATTTCGACCTCTTGGTTTTCTCGCCGCGGTTTCATCGGTGTGCTTTTGTCGAGCGTGCATTTGTCGGTGAACCGATCTTCAGAGCTACCCGGACTGGTAGAATCCCACCCCTGAACTAGATTCTTGTACATAGTCTTGGACCATAAATATTCTGAACTGTAACTGAGCGTACAGCCCTGATTCTTTGCGCCTGACATATTGCTAAAAGGCTATGCACGGGAATCTTCTCAACTAACAGCCAGTAGCGGGTTATCGCGAAGTAAATGATATCCGAGGGAGTTCAGAGTTAGTTCCTTTGTGGCTACATAGGGATTCTAGGCTGATTGCCCTTTTCACTCCGCCTCCAGGTTCCACCACTCCTCCTCCTACGGATACAAAGCTACAAAGGTACCATCTCCCCACGGTTGTTGATGCCAACCGTTTTAACGGCAGCCCATCGGCATGAGATGTACTGGTTGAGTCTTTATGTGGAGGGTAGTGAGGTTGGAGTGTGGCCAGGAGGCAGAGTGCCGTGAAACAGTCCTCCCACAAAGCTCTTCAGAATGTCAGCGCAGGAAAGGGAAAGGTTGCCTCTTCAGCAATGCTAGGTACTTGCCAGAAATCAATCAACTCAGCTGCCAAATATAGATAATGTCGTGAGATCGCAGAAGTCCATCGCTACCTCTGGAATGGTGCAGAGATCCCGCAGGGAAGGCACCTTACAAGGTAATCCGCAAACAGCAGCTGATGGCCGCAACCTCTGCCTATCATCGAAAGCTGGCTGATCCTAGAGGCCGCACGTAGGACGTGGAAGCTTCAGAGGAAGTCAGAGGTTGTGTCTGTCCTGCCACAACTTCAACCTCTAGATAGAAACGATAGCTTTACTGGAGTCGAGTGTTATTGCAGTATTGCAAAGCCGGAACAGAGAATCGCGGGCCACAATCTCTAGATTCTACTTTGTCCCCCCTCCCTTTCATTGTCCACCCCAGTGTAACCAATCAGGTTCAAGCAAGATGTTTTCATAATGGTGAGTCCAAGCACAGTTTGGTATGCAGCTCCCCTCCTTTTTCCAACTGGGTGACCTTGAAGCAGCGTCTGGAGAAGACACAGCGCTTACTTTCATTTTCCCGAGCATTCCCTCCTTCTGTTGTGGCCTGTCGGCTGCNAAAACAGTCCCAATTATGTATTTAATCAACCAACATTTTGATTAAACACATATTAATATGATTAGTCAATGCCATCACAACCTCACTTTGTTTATAATGAACTGGTTATTTAAGGACTAAAAGGGTCATCTCCCTTGCTGGAACTGTGGAAAGGACAGTGTATGGTTAGCTTGTAACCAGTAAAATCTCTGAACTAATTCATAAATTCATAAAACTGATACTAATTTGTTTGGTTTTTTAAAAACCTATTAGAGGTCTATGGAGTCCTGTGGTAGAAGACAAGTCAAGGTGGAACTGACTAAATAGGTCATGATAAATTGGGTCTCCGTGCATTTATGCCTAAAAAAAGCTTGAGTAGCCAATGGAACAGTTGCACTGTCCTGAAAAAGTGGGATGCTGAGAGTGTTTTATTAAGAAACCAATGGGCGGGGGGGGGGGTGTCAGCTGTCATTGTGAACGGGTGTGCGAGCGGGCACTCCATGAAACACAGTCGATTTCTGTCCATAAGGGGGATTTCTTGAAGCTGAAGTTGCCTTGGGAGGGGCAACAGGAGAGGAAGGGCATTCTTTTGATCAAATCTGGATGGTGGTCTGTTTTGCTGGTCGGGAGTAATCCTTTTTGAAAGAAGGCAAAGAAGATGATGGCCTTTAATGGCTGAATCAAAGTATTGACAGCTAATTGGAGTGAGCGGTGGAAATGTGGAAAGAACAGTGGACATGTTTGGCTGTAGCTTTGTTCTGACTCCTACAAAGTGAGTGAATTCCCCTAAATTGATCTAAGAACAAAAGGGGGCTCCAGAAAGAAGGAGGGGAGGGATTATTTTTTCTCCACCCCCCTCCATTACAGAAGTGGTGAGAGGAAACAAAAATGGAGCAGCCATAGTTACACAGTATAAGGAAGGAGCAAAGGGAGAGCTGTTGTGGTGAAAAAGAAAAAACAGAGAGGTTGATCCAGACCGGAGTTTTCTGGAGTTTACATAAGAAGAGATGGACAGAGTTAATGCTGGAAATAATCTGAGTCGTCTTCTTAGAAAGTGGCTATAAAGAGATAAAGAGGGAGACAAAATGGCTCTTCCCTCCGGTGACAGAGCATTTTGAAAAGGGAAATAAGATGCAAGGGAGACACCTACTGTATGAAGAGGATATATAACTGAAAGATTGTAAAAGTGAGGAATAATTCTTCTTTGTGACATTAGCTCTGTTTTGCCGTTCCCTCTTTGTTTTGGGGCTTTTGTATATTTTATACTTTACAACTTGGTTGACTAGTAGTGGATTATAAACAATATGGACTAAACAAAAAACTGCTGGGTTCCTGAAGGGACATATCAAATGCTATGAACTACAAATGCACCTGATGAACTTAAACAAAAATTCTTTGGACAGATAAAACAGAACAGTAAAGATAAATAGAGTGGTACATTTTGAACTTTCTTTTTTTTTTAATGAGCATTTTTTTAAAAACAAACTTTTACAAATATTTANCTATTATTGTTGTGAATATTTTATAGTCGGCATTTAACAACAAGATTGGTCTATAGTTTCTAATATGGCCTGGTCAAATTTCTCCCTCTGTTGCTCTATGGAACTTCCCAGGGGCTCCATCAGGGGCTTTGGGAGCCTGGCTTGGTTCCAGTCCAGCATCCACTCCACTCTTCCCAGTGCACTCAGGGCCCTTCCCTTTTTCTGGGCATTGGAGAGGGGGAGCTTAACTTTAGCTGCTTTAGGGGTTAACTTCCACAAATACTCATCTCCTCTTGCTTCGGTTGCTGGAGCAGGCATCTCAGCTTTGATGTCTGAGGTTAGGTTGTACTCCGGCTGCAATCAGACTCTCTTTGGATAGCTGGCCCTCTGCCATGGTTTCCTGAGTTTCCGTCCAGACACCCCAGATATCGGGGAGCGATTGGAGAGTCCAGGATTCAGGAGTCCTGGTAATCTTGATAGATTTCAAAAGGAGATCTTACTGTCTGTCAGGTTTCCGAAAGATGCCCTAATTAATTCATGAGCCTCGAGCCAAGTTTCAAAAGAAATCCAGTCATTTATTAGGAACACCATTTCAGCAATACCCCATTGCAATCAGATCTGATCTCATTTTAATTATGGCTGAACTTTGCCCCTGTTTCTCCCCTCCCCTCAGTTTGTGTCATAAATCACATTCTTCAACGAGGTGCACACATCACAAGCCTCCTGTAGTAATCTGAGATCCGACTCTAGCCGAAGGTATGTGTGGAATGCACTCCCCCCTTTCCTCACCATGGTAACTTTATGAGTTGACATCTATCTTATGATATTTCAATGGTGTCTTAATTAGCCCCTCATGGAAGCATCTTGACAACATGAAGTACCCTCCATAGAGGAGGACATATGGAATAATATGAATGTCATTTCTCACCTTTTCTGGGTTCACTAGGATGGCAGAGGAACTGGTGAGTCAATCGGCTAATATCCAGTATGTATACATTCCTTCTAAATTGGTTTCAGAAGCAGTAAAGGGAGGAGAACCTGGCTGAGTTTACATAAATGCATGTTTGTATATGATCAAAAAGGTTGGTGTTTCCAGTCCCTAGCACTGTGTAATTGACTGAGCTCCCGTTACTTGTCCCAGCTTCTGCCAACCTAGCAGTTTGAAAGCATGTAAACATACTGGATATTAGCCGATTGACTCACCAGTTCCTCTGCCATCCTAGTGAACCCAGAAAAGGTGAGAAATGACATTCANTCCTTCCTTCCTTCCTTCCTTCCTTCCTTCCTATTAGAATGCAGTATTGCAGGCTAACTCTGCCGACTGCCAGCAGTTCGATCCTGACTGGCTCAAGGTTGACTCAGCCTTCCATCCTTCTGAGGTGGGTAAAATGAGGACCCAGATTGTTGGGGGCAAGAGGCTGACTCTGTAAACCGCTTAGAGAGGGCTGAAAGCCCTATGAAGCGGTATATAAGTCTAACTGCTATTGCTATTGCTATTGTTTCTGTCTCTCTCTGTGTCTCTGTCTCTCTGTCTATGTCTGTCTGTCTGTCTGTCTGTCTGTCTGTCTGTCTGTCTGTCTCTCTGTCTCTCTGTCTCTCTGTCTCTCTGTCTCTCTGTCTCTCTGTCTCTCTGTCTCTCTCTCTCACTCCCTACTAATGCAAAACTGTCACCTCACTTTTTTGATAGATGCCCTTTTGTGTCACACTACCAATGCTGTTTAAGAAATTTAAATTAAAAAAAAAGTTGATATTAATTTTAGGAATGGATTTTAAAACCTCCGTGACCGATACTTACAAAGGGACAATAGAAGAGGAATAAAGGCATAAAAATCATTATGGATGTCTAGAGGCTTATGAATATGGAAACTGGGAGGAAACGAGTTAGATGTTGTGTCCAGAAACAGATCAATGACTTCTAATGCATAGTAGCAGGGCTGCAGTGGAGAAAAAGCGAAATATTTTCTATATACAAAATAACAGAGTTGGAAGGCTTCTTAAAGGCAATTCAAACCCTAGCTCAGGCAGGAATCCCTGTACCATTTCAGACTCCAATCTCTTATTAAAATTTTTCTAGGATTTGAGCATTCACAACTTCTGGAGGCAAGTTCTTCCATTAATGAATTGTTCTAACTGTCAGGAAATTTCTCCTTAGTCCTAGGTTTCTTCTCTCCTTCATTAATTTCCACCCATTGCTTCTCCTGCTCTCCAAGTGCCTTGGAGAATAGCTGGACTCGCTCTTCTTTGTGGCAATCCCTGAGATATTGGAATATTGTATTGTATTGTATTGTATTTAGTTTATTTGTATGCNGAACTGCTAGGTTGGCAGAAGCTGGGACAAGCAACGGGAGCTCACTCCGCTACGCGGCGCTAGGGACTCGAACCGCTGAATTGCGGACCTTTCTGATCGACAAGCTCAGCATCTTAGCCACTGAGCCAACGCGTCCCATGGAAACTAGTTGGGAAGGTTGTAAATCATGATCCCATGGCTGTCAGATGTCAGTCAGTTACCAAACACCTAAATTGTGACCATGTGACTGTGAAGGTGATGTGACAGTCATAATTTCAATGTAGGGTCCTAAATCACTTTTTTGGAGGCCTGTTGTAACTTCAAACCATTGTTAAAGGGATGGTCATAAGTCAAGGACTACCTGAACCGAAATATGTTAGATCTTTTGCGACCTTCAGTCTTGAAATCTGTTGGAACGGGAAGAGTTACTGCAGATTCTAGCTACATACCAAATAGATGTGAGGAGTTCCTGCCAGGACATCATTGTTCCATCCCTCAGCTCTTTGTGTTGGGAGAAATAGTATGGTGTAGTGGTTAGAATGCAGGAGGGGAAGGTTTTTTTTTTAACCTCCTGTATTTTGAGAAGAAAGATGAGAAGCTTTTTCCTACTCATCTTCTCTTCTTTCTCTCACCTCTTCATCTTCCTCCTGTTTGTATCTTAGAATTTATCACTTGTTTGCAACCTATGATTGTATCTTATGATCTATGAACTTACCACTTTGTCGTTTGTATGCACACTGAGAGCTTATGTACCGGAAACAAATTCCTTGTGTGTCCAATCACACTTGGCCAATAAAGAATATCCTGATTCCAGTTTTCTGGAATTGTTCAAGGCTTAATATGTTGTCCCGAAACCTGTTTGGTAAATGTATGGCTCAATATATTTTGGGAATGTAGAAAATGATTTTGTTCAGCAACCAAGCTGAATGTGTTGTTTGCCATTTAGCTAGTGTTGTTAGCTTACACTTCATTGTGTTGAGTGGGTTTGCAAAGAAGGCCATGCATCAACATGTGCAAACACAGTGTGCTGCTCATGGGGTCCCTTAGGAGCAACCAAGTCAGCTTCCTTGATGAATGAAATAATCCTGAATTACTAAGTGGATGCAAATATAGGCAGTCCTCAACTTACGACTACCACTACAGCCTTGGAACAAGTGACTCACAACCTCCTATTCTCACTTACAATTCTCACTCCACCCCTGTGTTTACCTGATCACAATTGGGGCACTTGGAAACCAACTCTTCATTGACGATGAAGTGATTTCCAGCAAAAAATAATAATAATAATAATCAATCATTGGGAAAATTCCCATTGCTTAATGACTGCTTGATTCACTTAATAACTGCTTAATTTGTTTTCTTTTAATGGGTTCTACCACAAAACCGCGGACGACAAAATCGCGGTCGACGAAAGCGCGTATGTGACGTCATCACAACGCGACGAAAAA
>NW_013659736.1:94572-109945 GCF_001077635.1 Thamnophis sirtalis | reverse complement strand
TTTTTCGTCGCGTTGTGATGACGTCACATACGCGATTTCCTCGACCGCGCTTTTGTGGAACGCGCTTTTGACGGGTCACACTTTTAATGACCCTGTAACCCCTTGAATCAGGGTGGAGTCGAGGTGAAGGAATGGAGCTGAGCATTTACTGGCTGGATGCCCTTCCTGATGCCCGTGCGGAGCTCACGGCAAATATTTTCTCTTTGCGCCCAGACGGGGAAATATCTAAGATCGAACCCACAGCTTCCTGATTGCGAAGTGAGAACGCCACCTCTAGGCCACCACACTCTTCACTTAATAACTGCTTAATAATAGTCATAAAATTGGGTCCACTTATGGACAATAATCTACAATGAAAATTTCCGTCCCAAGGAAGTCGAGAACTACATGTCTGTTACCTGAGTGTAGGGAGGAAAAAAATGGATTGAAATGGAAGCACAGGAAGCTGTTTTCTACTGAGTCGCATTCTGACTCATCAAGTTGAATCTCTTGGACTCGAGTGGGATTTTTTTCAGCCCAGCTGAGAGATTTCAAGAATGAAATCCTGCTGTAAAAATAATATTTCTCTGCTGTAAAGCTAGGATTGGTTTGATGGCAAGATATATTGGGGGTGGGGGGGGGAATCCAGCAATTTTTACTAGGTGGTAAAATAAAATTCAGCTGTGCAATGTGGAATCCATCCACAAAACACCCTTGGCCTGGTTACTAAATTAACTCATTTTCTGAAACTGAACAGCACACATTAAAGTAGGCAACATTAATATGGAGCTATGGAGCAGTGTTTCTCAACCACACTGACTTTAAGCGGTGTGGCCTTCAACTCCCAGAATTCCCCAGCCAGCAATACAGTCCCCACACAACTGGAAATGAATTGATGTTGCCCTCTTGCAGGGAGAACTCCTGGTGGCCTCCCATCCAGTACTAACCAGTTACTCCCATTCGAACCATACTTAATTCTTCTTGATATCAACCAAGATATGTTAGATTACAGACATTTTATTAACCAAACTAGGTAACATCATCAGTGCTAGGAGGGAGTGGGATTTACGACGGGCGATGTTACCTAGTTCAGGTAATGAAATGTATGTAAGAAAATAACCAAGGTCAGAAAGCACCAAGGATCCCACAGTCCTCCTCTTCTTCCTCCTCCTCTTCCTCTCCCACTCCCTTCTAGCACTGATGACGTTACCTAGTTTGGGTAATGAAATGTCTACAAGAAAACAACCAAGCTCAGAGAGCATCAAGGACCCCACATTTCAACGCTGAGCTACAAATATTCTCCTTGATTCTCCCAATATTTCTAACTGATGACCTCTGAGGGATTCGGCATGCAAAGATAATCCTCATTGTCTACGTCGCTATTGTTATTTCTACTGTTAATTCGGTTAAGTCATGCATGCAAATGCACAAATAAGTTCATTCACCAAACAGAACTGACAACTACCTGAATGCAGAGGCACATAATCCTTGAAGGGGAGGGGGAGGGAGAGAGGGTGTGAGGGATCAGGAACTTCCCCCCTCCCCCAATCAATCAATCACACACACCCTTCCTCCCTTTTGTTCCCCTCCATCTCTGTGCCTTTAAGAAGCCTCTTTTGGAAACAAAAACTCAACATCCGAAAGGCATTGGTGGGTAGGTGGGTGGGCGGGAGATCTGTAAGCTGTTGCCATGGCGCCCGGGTGATTGCTTTTAGCCTGCTAATTAGCAGGCAGAGGCAGCAAATCGCAAGGTGTATGTGAGCAGGGTGGCGGAAGTGATGCCCGAGCCGATTGGCTGCCGATTGGGGAGGGGAGAGGCTGGCTGTTTATTTTCTTACCTGCCTCCTGCAGTGCAGGTGAGGGGAGGGGAGCTTAAGCCACCATTGGGGTTGGGGGGAGAAAGAGAGCTGGAAAGACCAGCCAGGCTATGGAAAAAAAATATTTGCATGTTGACTCAGAGAAAGTTGTAAAAGGTCATCCCACCTCCATCCGTCCCTCCCTCCCTCCCTCCCTCCTTTTTTTAAAAAAAACCATCCATAGCTGGAAGCTGATTCAATTTGGTTTTCAACTTCTAATGCAGGAGTGTCCAGCTGTAAGACTCGTGGCCTTCAATTCCGGCTGGCTGGGGAATTCTGGGAGTTGAAGTCCACCAGTCTTCAAAGTTGCCAAGTTGGACCCCCCTGTTCTCAGGTGTTTCTATGCAGGGCAGAGGGATTCCAGCCTCCTTCTGAATCCACGGCGCCAAAGAATGTTGATCTCCTTTCGCTGATTTGTTCAGGCTTGACGAGCGGGATCAGTTGGCTTCGGAGGTGCCAAAGTTTGGCTTCCGGTGCCAAGGAATTGCCCAAGCCCTTCCTTGGGAAAGTTGGAGGACTATCCTTCTTTTAATTTCACGGGACTTAGGAATGAAGGTGAAAGACACTGAATTTATCAGCTGAAGAGGTGACAGCCCAAGTCCAACACCTGAGCACACAGGGGGAGCTCCCGTTGTTTGCTCCAACTTCTTCCCACCTAGCGGTTCGAAAGCAGGCAAATGCAAGTAGATAAGTAGGTACCACTTTGGTGGGAAGGTAACAATGTTCCATGCACCTTTTACCATGTAACCATGCTGGTTACATGACCGCGGAAATTGTCGTCGGACGACACTGGCTCCCTCGGCCCAGAAATGGAGATGAGCACTATGTCCTAAAGTTGGACACGACAGGATAGGGTAGGGGTCGGCAACCTTAAACACTCAAAGAGCCACAAAGGTCTTAACCGGAAGCCCCCACCCTTCAATTCTGGAGCCAACCGGAAGTCTGGTTCCCCCACCATAGAGTCTCCTCCTACTGCGGCATCCTTTTTCCTCCTCTACCTGTCCTAACCGAAGGCCCTATCAATTGTGGAGCCGATCGACGACAGGGAGCCACAGCAGAGGGATGAAAGAGCCACATGTGGCTCCAGAGCTATGTTTTGCTGACCCCTGGGATAGGGGAAATCTTTACTGTAATCTTTTAGGAATGAAGGGTGTTGGTGGACCCTTTGCAGACATCCAAGGCCTGAGAAGGAGAAGCAGGCTTGCAATGTAGTTTCTCCTTTTTTTGCTCTCCTAATTTGATTTTGTTTCAGTCCAACTTTTCAGCCATGCTTTTGCTGGGATGCAGCATTCCAGGAACGTTGTGTCTCCATGTAAGAAAACAGGAAAAAAAGAAGGGCCCGGGGAATATAAATGCAATTCATACCATCTCCAGCCCCGAGTGCCCCCCCCTCCCCATTTCTACATTTTTTTTTCCTTTCCCAAATTCCTCTTAATGTGTCATTCTCAACTGAGTGGAAAGTAAAAGTTTGTTCATTTTTACAATACGCTTTAAGTACAGGCTCAGGATTTAGAAGGTATGCTAAGCATTTCAGGGCTATTAAAAAAAGCAAGTTTCTAGCCCTCAGGGCTGTGAAAACAAGCCTTAAAAAAAAGTGGGACATTTCTGGTGAAATCCCTGAAGCCGACAAAGGAGAGGAGTTACAAACGAATCAGGATTTCCAGCAATCTGAAGGGATGAAGGAAGGAGAGATTGAACATATATAGAGAGAGGGAGCCAAATGCTTTGGCGATACTTGTTTTGGGGGCTCTGCGGCTGTTTTGTGTAATACCTACACAGCCTTGGGCACATATCTCAAAATTCATTTCTGCAAAGATAGGACTGTGGGGGGGAGGAGACATTTTTTCACTAAGAGCCCTTGGGCCATGCCTGATTACTAAGCACTCAAGGAATGGCTTTGCTCCAGGAAGGTGTTTTCCTTGCAGTGATTAAACTCCGATTGCCAGAAAGAAGTTTTTCAGCAATTGAATTCCTTCCCTCTGGAGAACAATCCTGATTCTACACTTAACACAATTTGCTGTGTGTGTGTGTGTGTGTGTGTGTGTGTGTGTGTGTATAGACTCCTATGGTTGGAGAGGAAAGAGGAAGCATTTGGGGTATCCATTACCTTCCCAGTTCCTCCTTTGCGAGCCTGCTGGGGTACCAAACCCATCCCAGCTCTTCTTGCTAGCTTCTAAATCATTTCTCCAGCTAAATGGAGATTCGCATAAGGTAGCAAGCACCAAACCAACAACACCCATACTAATGGGGACTGGAGGCCGAAACATATAAAGAATGGTTGCTGGAACTGGGTACGTCTAGTTTAATGAAAAGAAGGACTAGGGGAGACATGATAACAGTCTTCCAATATCTGAGAGGCTGCCCCAAAGAAGGGGGAGTCAAGCTATTCTCCAAAGCACCTGAGGGTAGGACAANCCAGTAAGGGTATGGCTAGCTGATGAGAGCTAAATAGCTTGAAATAGATCTATACTAGTCTCCCTTTATTTATTTATCAGCACAAATAAAAAAACACAAATATAACAAAGGCAACAGTAAAAATATTGAGTTTCTGTCGTGATGGACTCTTGTGACAAGCCGATTGACAGATGATGGAAGCAGTTAGCTTCCTCCCATAATTGGGGCTTACCAGGGGTTGTAAAAATCTAATACATATCTCTTTGTGTATATATGTGTGTGTGTGAGTATGTATGTGTGTGTGTGAGAGAGTGTAGGGTATATGTGTGTGTAGGGACGTGGTGGCTCAGTGGCTAATATGCTGAGCTCGTCGGTTGAAAGGTTGGCAGTTTGATGGTTCAAATCCCTAGTGCCGCGCAATGGAGTGAGCTTCCATTACTGGTCCCAGCTTCTGCCAACCTAGCAGTTCGAAAATACAAATAGAAAAATAGGGACCATCTTTGGTGGGAAGATAACAGAGTTCCGTGCGCCTTCGGCATTTAGTCATGCCGGCTACATGACCACGGAGATGTCTTTGGACAGCGCTGGCTCTTTGGCTTTGAAACGGAGATGAGCACCGCCCCCTAGAGTCAGGAACGACTAGCATGCATGTGTGCTTTTGAGCAAATAGATGCCTTAACCCAGCCCAGCCGCTTGGCT
Organism: Thamnophis sirtalis; assembly: GCF_001077635.1. Next base: position 105,017 of record NW_013659736.1, on the reverse strand, counting down.
CTTTTTAAGAGGGACAGAGAAAAATGGTTTTGCAGGACAACCCCCCAAAGTTTTGCCAAGCCATCCACTTTCCTTTGCCAAGTGAATCCAGCCAGGCACACGCCGGGTAAGTCCATTCCAGAGAAGGCTGATGATGTCATTGGAGCATGCTGCCATTGGCTGAGCCAAGATTCTGAGGGCAGGAGGCTGGGTTGCTTAGCAACCCTGTTTAACAGCATCTTCCACCTTTTTCTGGGTACCAGAGAGACCTATTCTGCAGAGAGAGAGGGAGGGAGAGGGAGAGAGGGAGGGAGAGAGAGGGGGGGGGATTGAGGAGATGCTTGTCCTCCTGGATGGCTTGGCCTCTTCACCTCTGGATTGTATCAGGGGCTGTATAGTGAAAGCAAGGAGTTTAACTTAGCTTTTCACAGAATCCTCCCTGGGGCTGTCATGCCAACTTGTCAATCTTCTTCCTGTCTCCTTGGCCTTCTGCCCCAGCTCGAGCACTGGAACTGCACACAGTGTGCCTGAATGAAGCTGTAACTCTCCTGCACGCTTCGGGTGTGCGTGTGTATGTGTGGAGTGCAGACTGAGCAGGGGAAGGATGTGCACAGGTGCGTGTATACCTTCTGCCAGAGCCTTTCGCAATTCTGGGAAGCAGAATTTAAACAATTCTGGAGGCTAAAATGTACCAAGAATGGTTACAGGAATTGGGCATGTCTAGTTTAATGAAAAGAAGGACTGGGGAGGCCATGTTGGCCCTGTGTCAATATTTGCGGGGTTCCTACAAAGAGGGGGGAGGGGGTCAAACGATTTTCCAAAGCACCTGAAAGCAGGACAAAAAGCAATGGATGGAAACTAATCAAGGGCAGAAGCAACTTAGAACTAAGAAGAAATTTCCTAACGGTGAGAGCAGTCAACCAATGGAACAGAAGTTGTGGGTGCCTCCATCCCTGGAGGTTTTCAAGAAGAGACTGATATAGTATCAGTTCTCCTGCTCGAGCCGGGGGGCAGGACTAGAAGACCTCCAAGGTCCCCTTCCAGCTCTATTCTATTCTGAACCATTCATTTTAACAACTGTTCGAAGTTGAGGCTGGACATCCATTTGTCTGAAATGATCTAGAGTGCCTTGCTCGAGCAGGGGGTTGGACTAGAAGTCCTCTGAGGTCCCTCCCAGCTCTATTAATCCATGTCCTGTGATCACTTACATCGGGGGTGGGTTGCTGCTGGCATTGTCGGCGGTTCGCTTCGCTCGCTCGCGCGCATTGGCATCTAAAAAGGTCTGTACATCCACAGAATGTTAGAAAAGGGGGGGGGGAATTACATTTCTGCAGTGAAAATCGATCAAGATGGCACCACTGGAGGAGAACCGGTCGGGGGAGATGGGAGGCCTGGGTCGCTGCCGATTCCAATGACCCAGGCTGCCTACATGGCCTAGGACCCGGGTATCTGCGAGACCGTCTTCTGCCACATACCTCCCTCAGACCAATAAGATCGCACAGGATGGACCTTCTCCGGGTGCCGTCAGCGGGACAATGCCGGCTGGCGACGCCTAGGAGTAGGGCCTTCTCTGTTGCCGCTCCGGCCCTGGGGAATGAGCTGCCCCCTGNTGAGTCAACCCTGAGCCGGTGAGATTTGAACAGCCGAACTGCAGAACTGCAGTCAGCTGAAGTAGCCTGCAGTGCTGCATTTAACCACTGCGCCACCTCAGCTCTTACTAAATGAACTGTTGTAAGTTGAGGACTACCAGCAACTGGAGGCCCTGAAGTCCAAAACTACTTTCTGAAGCAGAATGTTTTGGTTTTCCACGAAAGGGGCTGTCAGGAAGCTTTAGTGGAAATTCACTCGGCAGCACCTGTCGGCTTCTTAAAAGTAAGGATGAGGCTGTTATACTTTTACTTTAGCCCAAAATGCTTCCGGGGTTCAAACCCTGGTGTTTCCCAAAACTTGGGAAAGTCAAAAACTGCAACCAACTTTCTAGCCAGCTCAGAATCTGCTCGCTTCCCTCTTGTTGCTAGGAAGGAAGACGGGACAAGGCAATGACAATGAGAAAGCCGGGAGTTGACTCAAACATCCAAGTCCTGGTGATTTCCTCTCTCCGGCCAGGGGCCGCTGAACGTGGGGGAGGGCGTTGAGCAGCCTCCGGCAGGGAACAAAAGGGACAACTCCCTCCTGGGTTCGCTGGCTCAAGAGGTGGGAGAGTGACCCATCGAGGACAGGGTCTGCGGTGGCCGATATTTCCCCGCTTGCTGTAAGCCAAGATTGGAAGGCAGGAGGTTGCTGAAAGCGGGCTACTGGGAAACAATTGGAGTTTTCTGGCGTGCATGCTTGGTGGACTTTTGGAGACCATCGGTTGCAGCCTGTGGGGTCATCGGTGGTTATGGAGAAGACGGGATCTTTGCTTGTGGCTTTTCATCGAGCAGGTAAGAGAGAATTGCTGGTTGGGGGAACGGACAGAGTAGTGGGCGATAGGAAACTCTGATGATGCGTTGCATGCTTGGCGCATGGGATCCTGAATCTTCTTAAACCGTCCTTCTATCAGGATTCCTTGAATTGATCACATGGGCTTGGTGGCTCCCACAACATGACCAAAATCCAAGCCAACAAACCACATCATTCTCCCAGTACACACTCTGGGAATATACATTGTTGACCTGGAGATTGAAAAAGCAATAGTTACCCTGGGATGTTTTATTTCTTGCAAAGTTTTTTTTCCCCCAATCCAAAGATTGAATTCAGTCTTCAGCCAAAATCTATCCCTCCTGCTTTATTACTTAAATAATGCAGAGAGTAGTGTAAGTGAGTAACTCTTTCTCTGGGCAGTTTCCAAGCTACTAAATCTGTTCGGTCCAGACTTAAACCCAGGGGTGGGTTTATGTGGTGTGTTTTTTTTCCCCATGTCCTAAGTTACCCGTGCAAAGAATGAAAATTGATTGTTCCGAAGCAAGCGAGACAGATATTTTTCTACATGTATCCCGCAGAAGACATTATTTTTAGAAGATTTATTACCTCCTGTATAGAAGTGGGGGAAAGGAAGGCCGCTTCTCAGGAAGTGTTTTCTGTGAACGTTATAAAGATACGTTGCTTTTAAAAAGCAGATGAAAACTCTGTGTTGGGTTTTTGAAAACAGGCTGTTACAGACTAGTGTGTTAGGTACAGCTGTGCAGCGCGGTGATTAAAGTGTTGAAAGAGATTGGATCAAACCAAAGTTATACTCACCCTTCAGCCACAAATGATTTCTGGGTGACTTTGGGTGAAGCAGTGCCTACCTTATAGGGTTGGCAGAGTGATGTCTGCCATTACCCTGACAACGAAAGAGCGTATAGCCAAGGCTCTGTTTTTTCCAGTTGCAATGGATGGCTGTGAAGTTGGGCCATAAGGAAAGCTGAACACCAAAGAATTGAGGCCTTTGAACTCTGGTGCTGGAGAAGACTCCCATGAATCCCTTGGACTGCAAGGCGATCAAACTGGTCAGTCTTAGAGGAGATCAACCGTGACTGCTCTTTAGAAGGCCAGATCTTGAAGATGAAACTCAAACACTTTGACCACCTAATGAGAAGGAAGGACTCCCTGGTGAAGAGCCTAATGCTGGGAACGATTGAGGGCAAAAGAAGAAGGGGACGACAGAGAATGAGGTGGCTGGATGGAGTCACCAAAGCTTTGATAAAGGCAATAAAAATGCACCGCAGATTCTCTCCATGAGAAATCACTGTTGAGAAAATGCCCCCGTTTACTCCTTTCACTGGCAGAAGATCAAAGACACAAGAAAGGGACGAGTGAGGTCATCTCTTCGCTTGTAGTTAAGATCAGCACAAAGCCCAAAGTTATTTCAAATCTCCTTTAGGATTTTACAATCTGCTTGTGACAAAGAGGCCCGAGATTTTTTTCCAGCCTGGGAGATCATTGTGTGTGTTTTATACCTGACTCGAAGCAGAGAGTTTGCAACACACACCTGTGTTATATTACAAAGCCCTGGTTATGGTTTCCCGATGCAAATTCTCCCCCTTTTGTGTAGCTGAGATGTTTGCAGTGCTGGGCATGTGAGGGTTGCGTGCATTCCTTCTACATGGGGTTTGTCTAGCGTGTTGCTGTAACTCTTGGGTGTTCTCGTGGCTGGTAGACAAAGCTTCAGTAGAAAAAAAGGGGAACAACTTTCTGATCACAGAAAGAATCTTCGTAGCAGAAAAGATCAGATCTGTTGCTAAGGAGGAAGAAAACGGACATTATAACAAAAGTGAAAAAAATAGAATAGAAATAGGAATAGAATAGAAATAACAGAGATGGAAGGGATCTTGGAGGTCTTCTAGTCCCACCCTCTGCCTAGGCAGGAAACCCTACACCACTTCAGACAAATGGTTATCCAACATCTTCTTAAAAACTTCCAGTGTTGGGGCATTCACAACTTCTGGAGGCAAGTCGTTCCACTGATTAATTGTTCTCACGGTCAGGAAATTTCTCCTCAGTTCTAAATTGCTTCTCTCCTTGATAAGTTTCCACCCATTGCTTCTTGTCCTGCCCTCAGAAGCCTTGGAGAATAGTTTGACTCCCTCTTTTTTGTGGCAGTCCCTGAGATATTGGAACCCTGCTATCATGTCTCCCCTTCTTTTCATCAGATTTCATCACGTAAAGTAGACAATCCCTCTCTTGTTCTGAATCCCACTGGCTTGTTTCAGTCTCCCCTACCACATGCCACATAGACTCCCTAAAAAGAATACAATTCTCAACAGAGCTACAGCCCAGTTGTTATTCTGCCCCTGTGTTTTTGGCCTCAGCAGTAGGCAGAAACAGCCGGGCGATTTTATATAGCAATAGAAGAGAATATCTGCAACTCAGGGTTGAATTGTGGAATCTCTGAGCACCAAAGACTCCACAATTTGTATAGGCTTAGAGCAAGGGTCTTCAAAGTTGGCAAGTTTAAGATCTGTGGACTTCAACTCCCAGAATTCCTGAGCTCACCTGACTGGAGGAGGAATTCTGAGAGTTGTAGTCCACCAGTCTTAAAGCTATCAAGTCGGAAGACCCCTGGCTTAGAGGTTGAGCAGGATCCAACTGAATGGGATGGGCTCATCCCTGAAGGAACATCCATGGTGTCTACAGTTCTCGATCAGGAGGTTGAGAGAACCATCCCAGAAGAAGACATGGACAATCCCCGCCATGCTGTTTCCAAGAAAACGGCCCGGCTCCATCCGTGTGGTCAGCAGGAGCGGAGCATGAGTGGTGGAAGAGGTCACTCTTTCCCTAAACAACAAAACTGAACCAAAATTGTTATACTAGAACAGTGATGGTGAACCTTTTCAACACCGAGTGTCCAAACTATAAGAGCTGAGGTGGCGCAGTGGTTAGAGTGCAGTACTGCAGGCTACTTCAGCTGACTGCTAGTTCGGCAGTTCAGCTGTTCAAATCTCACCGGCTCAGGGTTGACTCAGCCTTCCATCCTTACGAGGCGGGTAAAATGAGGACCCGGATTGTTGTTGGGGGCGATATGCTGACTCTGTAAACCGCTTAGAGAGGGATGAAAGCCCTATGAAGCGATATATAAGTCTAACTGCTATTGCTATTGCTAAACTGGATCATGCGTGCAAGTATGCGTGCCAGAATGCCGTAAACCCAAAAACCAGCTGGCTGGCATGCGCCTGCCTGTATTTTTGGCCATTTTCCGACTGAATTTCAGGCTGGTTTTTTGGGCCATTTTCAGGGCCCAAAACACCCCAGAAAACAGCCTGAAAATGGCCCGAAAAATGGCCTTTTTGGCCGTTTTTCGGGCCATTTTTCAGGCTGTTTTCTGGTTCCCCGCAAAAACCAGCTGGTGATGGCACAGCTGCCCACGCGTGCCATAGGTTTACCATCACGGTCCTAGAAGATTGGAGCACTGGGCCATGATGTCTCAGGCTTTCCCCCTCAACTCTCCGAAGTTTGTTTGAGCTGGCAGTAAGGCGCCGTCGCTGCTTTCGAATGATCTTGGATTACAGAGAAAAGGAAGGTGGGCTTATAAGTTGCTATTTAGCCAGGCTGGATGCCTAGCTGTGCATTGTCTTTCTGCCTCTGATCTCACCTCTTGGCCTGAACCCTGGGCCTCCTTCCTCCCACTCGACTTGTAGGCAATTTCCACGAATTGTGTTTGGTATGGATCAAGGGTTGGAGGTGGGGGGGTGGGAGGAACGGAGCAGCAGAGCCTCATGGCTGGATCCAAAGGCCCATGAAGCTGCTTCGTGAAGTGCTTTAAGGTCGCTTGTATCTCAGCAGCCGAGCAATTTGAGCACAGCTGAAAGTACCCTGCTGGCTTTTGCAAAAGAATCATTGCGACTTCTTAAGAATTCACCAGGGGATTGCATGGAGGCTCCTCCCTTTCTCCTTCAGTCCCTGAATAAGGTCCTTCAAGGTCCTCGAAGCCATGCAGATATGCAGAACATTTCTGAATAAAGCTGCTAGCTGGCGTCATCTTTTAAGTAAAACCCAAATAGTTGAAGTGGTTGGACGGTGATGCCAACCCTCTAAAACACCGGAACAGAGGTGGGAGAGTCTGCCTTTGGGAAAAAGGAGAGAGAGAGACAGAGACAGAGAGACAGATAGAAANCATCTAGTCCAACCCCCTGCCCAAGCAGGAGACCCTACACCATTTCTGACAGGTGGCAATCCAATCTCTTCTTGAAAATCTCCAGTGATGAAACTCCCACAACTTCCGAAGGCAACTTCTGTTCCACTGGTTGATTGTTCTCACTGTCAGAAAATTTCTCCTTATTTCTAGGTTGAATCTCTCCTTGGTCAGTTTCCAGCCATGACTTGCAACAATCTTTCTCACCCTCAGCCACTTGGAGACGTGTGGACTCTAACTCTCTGCATTCCCCAACCAGCTGGCTAAGGAATCCTGCGATTTGGAGTCCACACATCTTAAAATGGCTGAGGTCGAGAAACACTTCCTTGTTAAGTTTGATCTGCCTTTCGGCAAAGAGTCCATAAAGGGTTTCCAGACATTGACAAATGTCTTTTCCTTAATCAAACAAGTTCCATTTTCCCATCTCTGCATATTCTGTCCTCTTCATCAACTGTTCCTCCATTCAAAATTCTTTGCACTTTTGCGCATATAATTATCTTGCCGGTTCTGTGTTGCTATCACAGTTTTGATTGTCCCGTTGCAACCACTGTCCTGATGGTTTTGACCAGGCCCTGCTAAATACCCCCTAAGAGTTTGAGGATTTTAGGTGGTAAGAGTCTTAACACACCTAAAGGGAATCAGCTAGGCAAGTTAGCTTGGATCTTTTCTGATTTCCCCATGTTTTGGAAACCTAGCCACAGTTGTCAGTTGTGTATTGTGCAAACCAAATCATTGTGTTAAGACACAATTGGTTAATTTGTTTTGACCACTGCATCTTATGTAAACATAGCCTTGTGTTTGCTTAAGGATTTCACACTCTCCAATGTGCAGGAAGCCTGTTTTCTCCAAATCAGGGTACACCCCACATATTGAAAAGTACTGTGTGAACTCAGAAAATGTTTCATTCCCATCACCTAATGCAACATTTTATGGGAAGGCAGCACCCTGTGTGTATGTGTGTGTGTGTGTGTGTGTGTGTGTGTGTTGTTGTTGTTGTTGTTGTTATTGATGTTGATGTTTCTGACACTCTTTCACCCAGGAAGAACCGATGAGCTTCTTCAGAGGAAACCTCTCCATACTTAACAAACCAGACCAACATCTTTTCCATTAATGATCTCCAAAAGATTGTGGGACAGTGATGGAGAAATGTTTTTGGCAATCACCGATGGTCATTAATGCCTCATGCGGAGGGTGGGCAGGGGGAATGCTTTTATATGTGGTAGTTTTCTCAACTGTGAATATATATAGATACATTGTTTTTCAGAAGGGAGACGGTAGCTCAGTGGCTAAGACACTGAGTTTGTCGATCAGAAAGGTAGGCAGTTCAGCGGTTTGAATCCCTAGCACCGTGTAATGGAGTGAGCTCCCATTACTTGTCCCAGCTTCTGCCAACCTAGCAGTTCGAAAAATGCCAGTAGAAAAATAGGAACCACCTTTGGTGGGAAGGTAACAGCATTCCATGCACCTTCGACGTTGAGTCATGCCGACCACATGACCATGGAGACGTCTTCGGACAGCGCTGGCTCTTCGGCTTTGAAACGGAGATGAGCACTGCCCCCTAGAGTTGGGAACAACTAGCACATAGGTGCAAAGGGAACCTTTACCTTTATTGTTTTCCAAATACATCTTTGAACTTTTTAAAGGCTTCAGACGAAGCTACCATTGTCAGGCTGTGTTTGCAAAATGATGCTTAAGCCCTCTTTGCATGCGCCAGAGAATTGGGAAGAGGATTCGGATTTTGCTGCTGCTTCCCTCTCTCTGTTGGCACGGCAACAAGTCAAATTATTTAAAGGGGGGGTTGAGAGAAGCAGTCCTCCAGGATGTCAGGTTGCCACAGCAACCTCAATTCAAACAGCAAGTGGGCGCAAAGAGGCAGAACATTTTCTTCTGGACTCGAAGTTGGCGCAACCCCCTTTGTTCCCGATACCCACCAGCATGGTAGAGTATTGGGCGCTCCTGAGATTTTCCTGAAATAGAGTTCATTTCCAGAATTTGGGAGACAAGAGGATTGTCTAGGTATTATTTGCAAAACAGAAGAGTTGCCAGCACAAGCACACACACATACCTTCCACACCACAATCTGGGACATGCGATCCACAGCAGATTATGGCTGGGACACTGATCCGTTGCTTTGACGAGTAGGGTGGCCAGTAGGTCACCTAATCCTGTTTCGTTGCAACATCTCTGTGCCGGGAGAAGTGCCTGAGGCCATTGCTGCCGACATCCGGGGAGTCTTGCAAAGTGGCAGTATAATTGATCCCAGGAGAACAGAGTATCCCTAGCTTGGAGCTGAACTGTGGAATCCTTGGTGGTCTCTGAACTTGCAGTGATTTGCTTGCAGATGTTTTGTTACCTGACGAGGTTACATCACCACTGCCACCAGACTTGAAACTTGGGGCTTAGACAACTTAGAAATACGCCGCCTTCGCTCTGACCTAAGCGCAGTAGGTAAAATTATCTGCTACAATGTTCTACCTGTGAATGACTACTTCAGCTTCAACCGCAACAATACACCAGCACACAATAGATACAAACTCAAGGTAAACCGCTCCAAACACGATTACAGAAAAGACGACTTCAGCAACCGAAGTGCGTGGTGGTATTTACCAGTCTGGCACCTACCTACCTACCAAGGGTGGGTTTCTCGCCCCGTTCCAACCGGTTTGGTTGGAACGGGGCCGGCGGCGTCCTCGTGCACGCGTGTGGTGCACACATGCGTACTAGCGTCTGTGCGATGCTCCAGCTGCTCCTGGAGGATCGCGCAGGNGAGTAAAGCCACAGGTGGAGGGTGAATGGCCCCTCCCAGAGGAAATAAAAGACGAGCGAAAGGGGAGTGGAGTTTGCAGGAGACAATTAGTTCGCTTCATTGGTTCGTGACTCTCCGAGACTCCTTGCCAAGTTTTGTAGATAACTGCCTGGCAGCTCTCCAAGCCAGATGAGGTCTGTGACTGTAAATCCTCCCTTGAAAGACTTTGCTGGATGTGAATGAGCAGAATTCATAGTCAGTTAATAAAAGGGGTTTTTTTTGTCAGGACAAAGGGCCTGCTTCATGGTTTGGGGAAGCCTAGGTCAGAACACCTACAAAATTCCCTGCACTGACAACCACCTGCTTCTGCAGACGATGGTTTGTGTGCAAGAGCTCCGGTAGCTTCTCTAACTAACTTCCGCCCTTTTGCCTCCTGGATTTTAAATTGCCCTCCAATGGTATCCAAGCATCTCTGCCTTGTTTGTTTCTGCCCCTTAGGATAACTGCAAGGAAAATGTAACCTCTGCCTTCCTTGCCTTTGAAAGCCTCTCTTATCTATGTCAAAAATTGTCCCTTCCTCTTTGAAGTTCCCATTTCACAAGCTATATTTGCAACAGTGTGGTTTGTTCGTGATGAAAGCTGGGTGGGTGCTTTTAGCTGGAAGGGTGGGGAGGGTGGAGACCATCTTTTGGAGAAAGAGAAACCCAGCTTTTAGGCACGGGTCACAAGGTTTCTGGAAATTGCCTCTCTAGCGAGGGTCCTGAAAACTTTGCTGCTGGATGGTAAGCTAAGCCCTTTCGTTTGATGAAGAAAGATAAATTCTGAACTTTGCATGTGAGCGGGTTGGGCTAAGGAAATGTAAGAGGGTGCCCAAATGAGCTGGGATGGTGTCTTCCCCCTGTCTTTCTGCTTGGAAGCAGTTCTGCAACCCTACGTCTCTTAAGTAATTCTTTTAAAAGCTGGTGATATTGGGGATTGAATCTTCTGCCTCCTTCTGCCTGTACATTTAGAGGAAAGTAAGAAGGAGGGCCTTTTTGGTGCTTGCTCCTATCTTATGGAAATCAGGGAGAGTATTGGGAGAGAGGAGTGATAGAGGGGGAGGGGAAGTAGGGTAGAGGGGAATGTTGG
>NW_013659736.1:57398-68930 GCF_001077635.1 Thamnophis sirtalis | reverse complement strand
GTCCAACAATAAACCATCTTTCCAAGCAGCCTCCATGTCTCCAGTGTCTTTTTCCCCACTTGGAGCCGAACCCAGAAGGACATTTCTTTCATCGCTTTCAACTACGGTTTCGGCGAACCAGATGTAAAATTAGCATCCAGTTTGCCCGAACCAGTGCAAACTGGCTGAATCCCACGCCTGAACGGATGGTTCGCCCATTCTCATAAAACGTAAACAGTAACAGAGTTGGAAGGGACCTTGGAGGTCATCTAGCCCAACCCCCTGCTCATGCAGGAGACCCGTACTGGGGATTCGAACCGCTGAACTGCCGGCCTTTCTGATCGACAAGCCTTTGGTGAAAATGGACCGCAATGGGTGTCATCCTTGATGCAATAGACACATACAGAGTTGGTTTGAAGCCTGACGGATTCCTTAAGAGCAGCCCTCTACATCCTGTAGAACACCCAGCGTGACTAATTCCCCACCTACTGAAAGCAAGGATGAATTATTGTTTGGGAGAGAAAGAAATATAAAAGGAAATTCAGCTTCCCACTCAAAAAAAGAAGGGGCTTTAGGAAGGAAGAAAGGAACGCAACATAAGATTTGGAAAGGGAGGGGAAGAGAATCTCTCCTACAGCCACTTCAATAGTAATTATTTGCACATTTCTCGATCACATGGACTCTGCGGTATCTCTGTATTTATTTTTTCCCCCTACTCAAGCATTTCAATCCACTTCCTTCCAGCCGAGTTGTTTACGTGCCCCTTAGAGATAACATTGTTACAAAAGAGAGAGAGAAAAGTCGTGGGCTTGTTTAATCAAGCCGTTAAGTATTGTCATATTTCGAAAGTCTTGTTTATTAAATAAGACTCAAACGGGCATGCTAAACCTTTGATCTCCGATTGAGCCGAGAGCAATAAAAGATTGCTCCAAGGGAACTTTTTTCCAGGAAAATCCACCCATTTGAAGAGAAAACGTTTGTGCGAATAGTCAATTCTGGGGGAACGTTCGGTTCACAATCAAGTTGAGTGAAACACAAATGAAATGGTGGAGTTGGATACAATCAATCAATCAGAATAGAAACTGGAAGGGACCTCGGAGGTCTTCTAGTCCAGCCCCCTGCTCAAGCAGGAGAACCTATACTATTTCAGATAAGTGGCTGTCCAGTCTCTTCTTAAAAACCTCCAGTGATGGAGCACCCAAAACATCTGAAGGCAACATCTGTTGCATTGGTTAATTGTCCTCCCTGTTAGGAAGCTCCTCCTTAATCCCAGATTTGCTTCTTTCCTTGATCATTTTCCATCCATTGTTTCTCATCTTGCCTTCTGGTGCTTTGGGAAATAAGTTGACCTTCTTCTTCTTCGTGGCTGCCCCTGAAATACTGGAACACAACCAACACATTGATCTGGACAGTTCCGATCAGGGCCTGGAGAATATGGTGTTTTCCAAATAACATTTGATAATTGGATACCGAATCAGTTTGATTGAATCGGTTTGAATGGTTAAGTTCCAAGCCAGATCAAGGGCTTCTATTTAACAGGGTTTAATCAGCGTGGATTTTGCTGGGTGAGGCTTCATAGTTTCACTCTCCTGCTAAAAAAAAAATAATGCAAAGGGGCAAGAGCGAAGTACAGAAAGCCCTCACCTTATGGCCACAGTTGGGATCAAGAACTTCCATTGCTAAGTGAGGTTACGAAGTGAGATGGGTCTGGGTTTGCAACCTTTTTTGACAGGGTTATTAAGCAGGTCACTGCAGTTGTTGCATGAATCACTTGTCGTTAAGTGAATGCGGCTTCCCCATTGACTGCTCGTGGAGAATGTTTGTTTGAATGTTTATTTAATTTGTATGCCGCCCCACTCCCGAGGGACTCGGGGCGACTAACAACCAAAGGGGGGGAAGGGGATACAAAATAGGACAAAAGACAGACAAAGTAAAAAGAACAGCAGTCGCAACAATTCAAGTGGGGCTGGGAACTCATCAGCCCCAGGCCTGCCGGAACAACCAGGTCTTCNTCATGGTCACGTGATCAAAATTTTGTTTGGCAACAGATTGGTATTTATGCTGGTTTCAGTGTCCTGGGGTGACCTTTTGACAAAAAAAATTTTTTTAATCAAGCCCCCCCCCCCCCGGTCAAAGGCGTCCCTCTTTTCCAATCTGAAAATCTGGTCAGCTTAGTTTCTCCCCAATTATAATTAGTAGTCAAGATTGAGTACCAATTATACATTATTAATGCATTGAGTTAAAGCCAGAAACATTTTTGTTGAGGATTTTACCTGAAACTTATAATAAAGAGAATATCGATTTAATTATCCATGTATTAACCACAGTTAGAATTGTATTTGCACAACATTGGAAGAGTGAAAAGATCCCCATTGATGAGAAGGTGATCAAGAAAATATTATGAGGTGCAGAAATGAATAGATTAACATTAATAATCAAAGAGAGAGAACAAACGGAATATTATAAGATATGGGATGTATTCTATCAATGGTTGGAAGAAAAAAAGGGGAATTGGAAATGAGGGAAGAAAATTAAAAAAGAGTAGAAAATATGTTAAGTTAAAGGTATAAACAAGATGATAATTATTAAATTATGATTAAGAACATAATTATGATTCACGTTACTATTGTATTTTTATTAGAAGACATGTTAAGAGAAAATGAATGGGTTAATAATGTTTAATCGCTTAATACACTGTAATTTTAAGATTAGAGAATTAATATTAATGTGAATGATGATGTAAATTCTGAAAGCTGTTGCACAGAGATATTTGTACCCAGACTACACACTGTTTAAGGAAAGATGACATGTTTCTATGTTGAAAATAAAAAAATAAAAAACTTTTTATAAAAAAATAATAATAATTGGTAGTCAATAGCTAGGCAATTAAAGTGTGAATAAGCAAGCAAATGATGGAACAGGGGTAGAAAAATTTTCAAGGAGTATGGTGGAAAGTATGCAATTCGACAATGGATGATGGAACTGAAAGATTGCCTGAATTAAGTAAAGATTTTTTTAAAATAATGTGTGAACAGTGACTTGAAATAAGAGAGCAGGCTAAGTATAGTGACACTTGATACTCAACTGCTTTGAAACTCAAATAATTTATGTAACACATTTTAACATTGACATTTTATCCCATATTCATAGTTTGTTTGATAGTCAACGCACAGGCTAGAACTTGTGAGTTTTGGCTGCCTTGTGACTGACTACATTATTTGTTATGGGAAAATTTGTTTGATACTCATTGTTTTTAGTACTCATTACACCTCCTAGAACCAATTAAGAGTGAGTACTGAGGTACCACTGTATTGAAATGAAGTTCAGCAGAGAATTGATGATGGACAGAGCCAACACACAAAAATGGGAGACTCAAACATATTTTTGAACAGCAGTAAGGGAAAAGGAGTATATAAAATAATGAAAGTATTTTTTTTTAGAAAACAATAGATAACATAAGGAATATTATGTTGGAAAACATTGTTGAAGATCAAAGCAAGCCCTTCAACTGGATTTAAAATATTAGTCTCAGGATTTTGATTTATATGGAAATCATTCATTCATAAATACTGATGATTTACATTTTCAAATGTTTTATTTTTTATTTTTTGAAAAGCATCATTAGAAAATAAGCAATGTGACAGCACTTGCCATCAAATGAATACATATGTTTTATGAACATGTGCTTGGAAATTACCAGATACACAGTATATTCTATATTTTTACGAGTAGACAGGCAGCTATGAATTTCCTAGCCAGCTTGGCCAAATCTAATTATTTTCCATTATAAATTTAACCATCTGCGTGTACAGTTGGATTTAATGCCCCCATCTTCAATCATTTAGAGAGAATACATTTTACAATCAGAAACAATGAACTATTTTAAAAGCAAAAATCCATCTCAGCTATTTCTCTTATTAATGCTTCTCTGAATAATAGACTTTCAAAAGTAGCTATTAAATATATTATTCTTTTATTTCAAATTGATTTGGTGGATAAGGCTTTTTAAAGTATGGCAACATGTTTAACCAATTATAAAGAATGAGTATACGTGTGTGTGTGTGTGTGTGTGTGTGTGTGTGTTCACTCCAAGCTTTTTTTTAAAAAAGAAACCCTAATAATTAATGGGACATCATATGTGCAAGTCACTGCATGAAGTCCTTTTGTCTGATATTTTTCAAATATAGAGCACTCCATCCCCACCATGTTGTTATGTCTTTTTGTGGTGGTGTGGGTGAACCTCACAATAAATAGATGGATGGATGGATGGATGGATGGATGGACGGACGGACGGACGGACGGACAGACAGACAGACAGACAGACAGATAAAGTTTAGAGTTTATGGCAAGAATATATATTCAAAAACTATTTGAAAAAGATAAGAGGCAGTATTACAACATCAAACAGACAATGCCTGCCATAGGATACCCCAAACTTAACATTTGTTGTTTAGAGAAACAAACCAATCTGGACAGTAGACATTGCAGTATCTAGAAACAGCAAAATTGTAGAAAAAGGATTACAATCATAAAAAACAAAGACCCGCAAATAGCAGTTGAACAACTATGGCAAAAGTAAGTAAAATAGTACCAATAATAATAATTATCTTTGGTGCAATCTCAAAACAACTGTAACATCACTTAAACACCATTGGCATTGACAAAATCACTAATAGTCAATTGCAAAAGGCAACTTTACTTGGAGCAGCTTACAGTACATCCAACAAAAATAGAAAAATATGGGTTAGACAACATACACCATCAGATGGAATTGTATTTGGCTGACTAACTGCACTCAATGTTCAGTCCTTAATGGAATACAACCACATGGAAAGAAACATGCAGTGGGGTACCTCAAGGTTTGCTTTCACCCAGTACTTTTCAACATCTTCCTAAATGATTTAGATAAAATTTTCAGAGGACACCAAGTTGTTGAGAAGGGCCAACACTTTAGAAGACAGGCTCAAGATGCAGATGGATCTTGACAGAGTTGAACACTGGAATTACTCCAACAAAATGTAATAGAGTGGTGAGAGAGAATAAAGTCTTACATTTAGGCAACAAAAACCAAATACACAGGTATAGAATAGGTGGTATCTGGCTCAATTGCAGTAACTGTGAGAGGATTCTAGGGGTCCTAGTGGACAACAACTTAAATTTAAGCCAGAAGTGTGCTGTGGCTGCTCCCAAAAAAAGCCGACACAGTACTAGGCTGCATTAATAAAAGAGATCCAGTGAAGAATTAGTACCACTTTATAATGCTTTGGTAAGAATAGTTCCTCTACTTTAAGTCACCATAATACAAAAAAGATATTGAGACTCTAGAAAGAGTGCAGAGGAGAGCAACAAAGAAGATTAGGAGATTGATGGCTAAACATATGAAGAACAGTTTCAGGAACTTGGTATATCTAGTCTAATGAAAAGAAGCATCAGGCACAACATGATAGTAGTCTTCCAATATCTAAGGGTTTATCACAACAAAAAGATGCTCAATCTATTCTCCAAAGCACTTGAAGGCAGAACAAGAACAGATGGAAACTTATCAAAGAGAGATCCAACCTAGAAATTACTTAATAATGAGAACAATTAACCATTGGAATGTCTTGCCTCCAGAAATTGTGGGTGCTCCAACACTAAAAGTTTAAGAAGATATTGGGCAGTAATTTGTCTGAAATGGTATAGGGTCTCCTGCTTCAGCAGAAGACCTCCAAGGTCTCTTTCAACTCCGTTATTCTGTTAATATTTTTACATCACAAACAACATCTTCCTTACCAAATCCCAAATCTAGTCTAAATATCCCACTTACTGTGTGACCAACCATGATACCTTTAACAGCATAAAATAGCAGTATTTCCCTATTCTAGATCCTTAGAAAAACAACAATAGGTGAACAAAAAATCCATATACATGCAAATATCTGGCTATGCCAGATGTTGACTATGCAACATCTGTTACTGACAATCTGCTCTAGATCTTAGAGTCTTTAGGGAATAAAGTTTCCCCTTCTCCAGGAAATCTACATTTTAAAAAAATATTTTTAAAGTTTTTCAAACAACAAATCCCTTAAAACAATGTATGATAAATAGACATCATCAACCTATGATTTCTTTTAAATTAAATGTATTATCTGCCCATGGAATTAAAATGTAGAACACAAACAAGCCAAATAAGTAAATCCTCTTAGTTGTTTTAGAAATAGTGGTAAACCTTGTCTTCCTTACTTGTTTTCCTGAGTTCCTTAATAGTGATCTCAAATGATTTATTTATTTATTTATTCTTACATTTGTAAAAAAAACATGCTTTAATATTCATAACTTTTATTTCTCCTATACAAGTGAAACTCAAAAAATTAGAATATCGTGCAAAAGTTCATTTATTTCAGTAATGCAACTTAAAAGGTGAAACTAATATATGAGATAAGACTCATTACATGCAAAGCAAGATAGTTCAAGCCGTGATTTGTCATAATTGTGATGATTATGGCGTACAGCTCATGAAAACCCCAAATCCACCATCTCAGAAAATTAGAATATTACATGCAATCAATAAAACAAGGATTGTACATAGAACAATATCGGACCTTTGAAAAGTATAAGCATGCATATGTACTCAGTACTTGGTTTGGGCCCCTTTTGCAACAATTACTGCCTCAATGCAGCGTGGCATGGAAGCTATCAGCCTGTGGCACTGCTGAGGTGTTATGGAAGACCAGGATGCTTCAATAGCGGCCTTCAGCTCTTCTGCATTGTTCGGTCTCATATCTCTCATCTTTCTCTTAGCAATGCCCCATAAATTCTCTATGGGGTTCAGGTCAGGCGAGTTTGCTGGCCAATCAAGCACAGTAATCCAACAGTCATTGAACCAGGTTTTGGTGCTTTTGGCAGTGTGGGCATCTGGAAAATGAAATCAGCATCCCCATAAAGCTTGTCTGCAGAAGGAAGCATGAAGTGCTCCAAAATCTCCTGATAGACGGCTGCGTTAACCTTGGTCTTAATGAAGCACAATGGTCCAAAGTCCTGTTGCTCAGTGGTCCAAAGTCCTCATTTCTGATGAGAGCAACTTTTGCCAAAAGCACCAAAAACTGGTTCAATGACCATGGGATTACTGTGCTTAATTGGCCTCTCCATTCTTCCTCCATACTCTGGGTCCTTGGTTTCCAAATGAGATGCAAAAGTTGCTCTCATTAGAAAAGAGGACTTTGGACCACTGAGTAACAGGACTTTGGACCACTGTGCTTCATTAAGACCATAGAATTGTCAAGAGTCAATATGACTGAATGGATGATATCATCATCATCATCATCATCTCATCATCCTAGGTTCTTTCACTAATACAGCAGATCCTCTCTACTGAACATAGTGGCATA
Organism: Thamnophis sirtalis; assembly: GCF_001077635.1. Next base: position 61,585 of record NW_013659736.1, on the reverse strand, counting down.
AAGGCATAAAAGATGACAGAAATATTTGTTTAAAATAAATTTTGCATTTATTTTTCATATATTTTGAAAAATAGTATGTATGCCCTCTGAATATACACATTACTATCAAAATACTAGCAAAAGAAGTATAATAGAAAACTAAAAATGCAAGCTTTATAACATTCTTCAGCATTCTTATTAACTACAGTACATCCATGCTGAAAATATAGTATTATTTAAACTTAAACCAAGGGATTCCTTTTGACATTTTGACATTGACATACATTTTAGCCTTTATGATTAGGTCTTATTTCCATGGTTACTAAACATTATTGAAAAAAATCTAATATATTACATGGTATATGTTTATTCTGTTGCCCTATCAGAATGATATTTACTTTTGATACTATTTTTGTACTGCTGAAGTATTGTCTTAACATTTAGCTTAGTGACTAATGTGTATATTAGCATAAACTTGTGCTTAACATTTATTCTATAGGCCTCCAGACAAAATTCTAAGTTTGCTTATAAGGTCAGAAATATAGAATATGTAAATACAAAAAAGTAAGAAGTTTCTTAAAACTTTGCACAACCTCAGGAAGATTTAAAAAATGGATTTCAAATTTCTGATAAATTGTTCCAAAGTAGTCAGTATAAATATAAGTATTTGCTCAAAATAACAATCTAATAATTCATGTAATGATGGAAAGGAGCCTACTTGGGAGGGATGAATTCATAATTAATCTGATCAGTTTTGCATTTTTATGTAAAATATTTTCATCTTTGCAGAATAACTTCAAGGTAAAATATCATGAAGATTAGAGACTGTCATCTGATCATTCTTCTCCTACACTTTAGATTACATTTGGTTGGCATGAGAAAATTGTAAATAATCATTACATGTTAAGATTAAGAACAGGAAATGAAGACTATGTAAGGCTGCAGATTAGTCAGGCAACATATCTCACCTAATACCTTTTTTCAGTGATGCGTTTTCTGAGTGGGCTGATTGCAAAACCCTTACAAAAGTTATGATGAGGGGTGTCTTTGCCCCTATTAAGAAGACTTTTCTGTAAATTTATTTGGTTTATTTGATTGTTACTTCTTTGATACATCTGTGCAGAGGTGGTATTCAGCAGGTTATGACCATTTCTGGAGAACAGGTAGCAGAAATTTTGAGTAGTTCGGAGAACTGGTAAATTCCACCTCTGACTGGCCCTACTCCCATCTATTCTCTGCCTCCCAAATCCCAGCTGATCAGAAGGAAATGGGAATTTGGAGTAAATCTGGAGTGAGGAGGGAATGGAGATTTTACAGTATCCTTTCCCTGGCATGCCCACCATACCATGCCACACCCACCAAACCACATCCACAGAACCGGTAGTAAAAATCCTATCTCTTCATCTGAGGTATTAATAATAGTCGATGAACAATTTATAAATAAATAAACTGTAATGGATGCCCCAGAAACTGGCTTGCACTATAAGGAAAAAACTACAGCAACTTCAGAATGGAGTGCAGAGAAAGATCTGGAAGATCTCAACCAAGAGGGAATGGGCAAGAGAAGAAAGAGAGACAGGAACCTCAGAAGGATTGTACATGTAACCGGATCAGCTGTTGGCTGTCAAGAGATAGCGAAGAAATGTAGCTGCAGCCTGAAGGCCCAGAAGGCCATCCAGAAGCAGAGGGCAGAGAAGGAATGTAGCTGCAGCTAGTCAGTGGGAATGAGAAGGAACTGCCTACTCTTTGGATCTTGCTCTGTATTTCTGGACTTGGGAATTGGACTCATTGGGTTTTGCACTGGTTCCTGTTTGGGTAAATCCTGGAAATACTATTTGGAGCTGGTGAAGCCTCAATAAAGATTTCAAACCTTTGTGATGTGTGTGTGAGGGACAGAGTGGGGCAAGGCATAGGCAATGTAAATGTTGCAGCATAAATTAATCGTGTTAAAAGTGGTTTCAATTTTTTGAAAAGTATGAAAGCATTGTATATCTGGATATATATGAATAGCATGTAATTATACTAAAATAGTTGTACTCTGGAGTGCTGGAATCACAGAACCTCTAGTATGAAAGCATGATGTATAATGATATCTCTGCATTTCTTATTTGGAAGTATTAAAAAGGAAGCTGTATACCACTCACTGATTTCTAAATCCATCACATATATTGCATATAATTATTACAGTACATGTAATTAAAGGTTTAAAGATTCACTGTCCAGTTGTAACCAACTCAAGAGGGCAGTGCTCATCTTCAATTCTCAGCTGAACCTGTGTTGCCTGTGCTCCATCATCAAGTGGTGAGCATGAAAATGCAGCAATATTCCCGCTGAAGCAGTAAGTATCTATTGGCATTTGCAAGCTTTCAAACTGCTAGGTTAGCAGGAACTGGTATGAGTATTGGGAGCTCACCCTGTTGCATAGTGATTGGATCTTGAACCCAGGCTGTTGGCTTTCCAACCAACAAGTCCAACATCTTAATCACTGAGTTATTGCACATATAATATTGAAATTAAATTTGGTGATTCTGTTTTTCTCTTATGTATAATGTTCTCTGTATTGTAAATGTCAGCAAAACAGCTCCCCCCTAACTCTCCATAATTATCAGATAACAGTCCAGAATTAGACCGAATGTTTGCAACATAGATATATGTAATCAGGTAATCATATTTTCTAGGCCAAAGGTGCTTTTTCAAGAGGCAACTGGACTTTCTGCTTTTTCTTTGAAGACATTTCACTTTTCAACCAAGAAGCTTCTTTAGCACTGACTGGATGGTGAGGAATGAAAGAATTTATATTTCTTGCAGACAGCTGGTCATATGCATTCTTTTAGCGAGTCATTAAAGCCACCTGGAGGTTTATTTGTGTTGTCAGTGTTACCTGAGTAATTCAAATGGGTGTGGAGCCTTCTTGGAACTGTTGAAAGGACTGAATTGTAGATTGAAGATAATATGTTTCCCCAAAAACATGACCTATCCTGAAAATAAACCCCAGTCTATTTTTGTGCTTATGCCTAAATTAAGCCCTACTCTAAAAATAAGCCCTATGGTGCATAGAAGGCCAGCATAGAAGGCAGCGAGTGAGTGTGGGCCAACTATCTTGCAGCAGCTGCAGCCCATGCAGCACAAGTGAGTTGAGTATCTGTACAAGCAGGAGGCAGAAGCAAGAGGTGGAAGGAGACAGGCAATCTGAACTCACCATGTGAGCCAGAGAAAAGTCAAGCATTGGTGGGTCAGAGTGATGGTCAGTTGCAGTTAAAGACAGTTGCTTGTCTTCATGTGGTGACACCAGCACCAGACAGAGGTAGAGGTGCAGGGGGAGGCAGGTGATCTGGACACACTGTGTAGGCTGCAAGGAACCTGAGTGGCAGTGGGCCAGAGCAGTGGGTGGCCATAGGAGGATTGTCTTCATGTGGCAACACCAGCAACAGATAGAGGCATAGGCACGGGGGGGGAGGAAGGCTATCCAAACATGCCAGGTGGGTCACAGGAAAGCCAAGAGGCAGTGGGCCAGAGTGGCAGGTGGATGCAGGAGGCTCATCTTCATGTTTCTCAGCTTGCCTGCAACCTGCATGGCATGTTGAGATCACCTGTCTTCTGCTCCACACATTGGGATCACCTGCTTTCAGCTCCGTGCCTTCTACTCTGCACAGCCCAGAGTGTGCCAACCAAGGCACTGGTGGACTGCAACTGCTGCTAGATACCATTAGTCCCCAGGTACTTTCTGGCTCTTGTGTTTGCACTGGGTGGCAGGGTGGCCAGCCTGTCTGGTCACCCTGAAATTGTCTTTTTCCCAAAAATAATCCCTAGTGCTTATTTATGGGTCCAAATGAAAATAAAACTGGGTCTTATTTCAGGGAAATATGATCAATGATGTCATATCCCTTCCCCTCTGTTAGCAATAGCAATAGCAGTTAGACTTATATACCGCTTCATAGGGCTTTCAGCCCTCTCTAAGTGGTTTACAGAGTCAGCATATTGCCCCCAACAACAATCGGGGTCCTCATTTTACCCACCTCGGAAGGAGAAAAGAATATTAGGTGTGTTTGCCACCCTCACTTACTTGCAAAATAATAAAGGAGGATTTAAAAAATCTAATAAAATACACAAATAAAAGGAATAATCTAGTCAATGGCCTAGTCTACAGATTTAAAGTTTTGAGACTGGATTTACAAATTATTATTTTTGTTTAAAAAAAAATCAGAAGC
>NW_013659735.1:42625-58984 GCF_001077635.1 Thamnophis sirtalis | reverse complement strand
CTCCCTCCCTCCCTCCCTCCCTCCCTCCGGCTTCTCCTCAATTTACCTCTTTGGCTTCTGAATTGCTCTGGAGTTTCCATGCGCTCAGCTTCCCCTCCCCTCCTTTCTCCTTCCCTTCTTTCTTCATAAGACAAGGTCACCAAACCATTCTAAGGCTTGATCCTTCCCTTCCCTCAATGTCACCAAGCCTTTCTAACGATTGATTTCTCTTTCTTTCTTTCTTAAATGTATTTAATAAAGAAATATTAAATGTATTTATTTGTTGGCTGCCCATCTCCCTTTCCTTCTCTAGCTTTCCTCTCCCCTCCTCTCCTTCCCTATTCCCTTACCTTTCCTCCCTAGCTTTCCTTAACTTTCCTATCCTTCTTTCCTTTCTCTTCCTCATCCATTAATTTCCTTCCCTTCCCTTCCCTCAATGTCAATAAGCCTTTCTAATGATTGATTTCTCTTCTCTTTATTTATTAAATGAATTGGCTGCCCATCTCTTCCTTCCCTCCCCTTCCTCCTTCCTCCCCTTCCTCCTTCCTCCCCTTCCTCCTTCCTTCCCTTCCTCCCCTTTCCTTCCTCTTCCCTTCCCTCCCTTCCCTTCCCCCTTGTTTCCCTTCCCTCAAGCGGTTCTAATCTTTGATCTCCCTTTTGCAAGAAAGTTAACTCCTTGCTAACTTTTCCATGTCCCCCTTTGCTAGCAACTCTCCACCCACTACAAAAATTCTTGCTGTTCTTCATTGGTTTCCCCCACCTCCCTTTTATTTTTAGTGGCAGATGACTTCATGCCTTGATGTAACCCTCATTTCTTATCTAGATGGTCAAAACAGGAAGAACTGAAAAGATTCCCCAAAAGATTGGGGATGTCTCTTGCAAAACAAGCAACAACATGATGGCATCTCTCACTCTTTCTCTTCCTCCCCCCCCCCTTCTTTTCTTCTTATTAGACCAAATGAAATGAAATACTGAACAATCAACCATCAAGCAATCAAGCATCTGCAAGAGCTTTGGGAATGTTCATCTGTGGGAGAAAAAACATCTCGCCCCTTCAAATTTGCGGCTTTCTTTTCTTCTTAATGTTATGCCTTGTGTCGTATTATTGGAAGAAAAGCCAAGATTGGACGTTGAACATGTCCACCGCGAAGCAAGAGGAACCTCCTAGCAGTTTTTGCAAAGGCTGGCTCACCAAGGATACCATCACCCCACTCCGGGATAAACACACTTTTATCATCGCCCCTTATTCTGACAGGCGACAGGGAAATTTCGTCCGCGTCCTGAGCATCATCCACCATGAAAAGGTCAAGAAGCTTTACTGCCTCTTTTGCTGCGAGAACAGCCGTGAGATTCAGACCGTACAAGGAGAAATCGACCAGCACCAAGACCGCTTCGGTTTCCCCTACGTCACTGCGGATGTGCTTTGTCTCCAGCCAGAAACCTGCCATGCTCGCTTTATCTCTGTCCACCCTGGGAATCCAGAGCCGGAATCAAGCTCCTTGCCCCTATTCCCCATCCAAAACCTCTATCCGGAAAAACCCGCTCTGGATTTCACGATCTGCGTGTCCACCATGTTTGGGAAATACGATAACGTCTTGCAGTTTGTGCAGTCCATGGAGCTGTACAGGCTTCTGGGGGCCCAAAGAGTGACGATATACAAGAACAGTTGCAGCCCACTCATGGAGAAAGTCCTGGATTATTACATCTCTCAAGGCATTGTGGAAATTATCCCTTGGCCCATCGATTCTTACCTGAACGTTTCCACCCACTGGCATTACTCCATGGAAAAGAAAGATTTTGGCTACTACGGGCAACTTGCGACCCTGAACGACTGCGTTTACCACAACATGTTTAAAAGCAGGTATCTCTTGATGATTGACCCCGATGAGTTCATTCTTCCGGTGAAGGATGCCGACTGGAAGTCCCTCATGGAAAGATTGGAAAAGGAACATCCAGGAATTGGGGTATTTTTATTCAAAAACTATGTCTTCCGCCGGACAGTGTTCTCCAAGACTCCTTTCGACTTTTCGTCCTGGGCAACGGTGCCGGGGATTAACGTCTTTGAACACATTCACAGGGAACCCAACGACATTCACAGTTTCAATAACATGAAAATGATTCTGGATCCAACCAGAGTCATTCAGACCTCGGTCCATTCTGTCCTCAAGCAGAATGGAGACTCCGTTAAAGTCCACTACAGCCTCGCCTTTAACTTCCACTGCAGGATCCCCGAACGTAAGGATCTGCCCGATACAGACTTAGTTCGAAACCCAATCTTCTGGAGATACAACAAAACATTGATACCAAAAGTTAACGAAGTCTTGTTTCAAACCGGTATTTTGGGGGCCCGTGACCTGAAGCAGAAGGAAAAAAGTTGATGCCTTCGTCAAGAACATCTGTGTTTCTGTACATGGCTGTGGGTGTGTATGTGGGCATGTGTGCACACTCACATCTACACATGAAAAGAGGATAGCTTTCCGATTCAGGTTAATGTCAGGATTCCAAATAGCATCCGAAATTAAATCAGAGTCCAAGGCAAAGTATTACTCAAAGTTCCAATTATTAAGAGAGCCATGTTGGCACATCTGGGAAAACCCNAGAAATAAATGATAGAGATATTGATAATAAATAGAGCTGGTATTGATAGAAATATAGCTGATATTGACATCGATAGATATAATAATATATGCAGATAATATATCTGAAATGTATGTAGATGAGAATTAGAGAAATTGATAGCTATTTAGATGATATAAATATAGCTGAAATTGATATAGTTATATAGATGTTGAGATAGATAGATAAGATAGAGATGATCAATATAAATGATGTATAATAGATATCAATAATATGTACAGACAGATAGATGTAGAAAATGAGAAATTGAGCTATTGATAAAAAGATTAATAGATTGATAGAGAAAATATAGATACTGAGCTATAGATATAGATATGGATACTGATATTGATAGATAATAGATATAATTGACATATGTAGACATTAATAGATATAGATGATGTAGACACAAAGGTAGATGATATATAAATATATAAAGAAATATATAGATAATAGATATATAAATAGGATGTAGTTAATATTAATTGGGGTGGGTGGGTGGAATTTTGTACATTAAGCATGCCTAGCAGGTGTGGTTAGATTCGATCTGAAGGTTCCCAGTGCTGAGCTTGGCAATTTTCTTACCCAACTAGCTAACATCATCAAAGTTAGTGGACTCACTTATTCCTAATACTAATAATGTTGCCTTCTTTCAACCCTGTTCTACAAATATTGCTTGTTCAAACTCCAATCTAAAAAATATTCCCCTTTGTCAGCAGGCTCCATCTATTGCACTCAAAGTAGCTCTCCTTCAGATAACTGATAAATGTCTGATAAAATTGTGTTATTTAGTCACCAGGTGGAACAGGTGGTGCTGGACAAAGGTGGCTTCTTATTCCTGGTGAGGCAGCTGGGCCTTTTGAAAGCAAGCAAGAGGAGCTTGTATTTCAGGAAATGCTCAAGTTCAGACACACCTTGTTCAGTTGTTCAGTTTCCATTGTATTTTGGAGGGTATGCGATTCCTCGTGAAAACGATTCTTTGTTTTTAGGGTCACAACTTCAATCTCAAACTGTGTACCGTGGGCCTCACCCCATTCCTTAAGTGGTCCGTAACAGGGGCGTGAATTAGCGCACCAGCGTGCCTTCCGTCCCTGTCCTACTTTCCCCATTTATTCGTACTCATTTCCTTTGTTCATGTTCATACTTATTCCTGCTCTCCTGTACGTTTGACAAACTACCATTTCCCTGAAAAGAAGACCTCCCCGGATAATAACCCAATCGGGCATTTGAGCGCACGCACTAAAATAAACCCTCCCCAAAAATACTGCAACGCAGCAGCAGCCGTGAGGTGACCATGCTCGCCGCCTCCTGAGCCTCAAAAATAATAAGACCTCCCCAAAAATAAGGCCAAGCGTTTATTTTAGGATTCAAAAGAAAATAAGATCCTGTCTTATTTTCAGGGAAACGCAGTAATAATAAATAAATAAATATTTTAAAGAGGAACAATGTAATTTCACTTACCGCTCTCATTTGTCTAATAACTCTCTATATATTTTGTAGCCTCATCCAAGGAATAAGATGCCTCGCTTTAAGACCAAGATGCTTTGGATGGCCGTCCCTTTCCTAATCCTTCTGTTCTTCGAAATGTACCCCAGAAGGCCGTCGGCTCCAGCCCAACAAAACCAGCTAAACGTGGGCCCTTGCAGAGGTGATTTGGTCAACGGGACCATCACCGCCTTAAAACACAACAAAACCTTTGTCGTTTCATTGTACCACGATCACCGGCAACAAAATCTCACCCGGGCCATTGCAATGGTACATTACAAAAAAATCCAAGATCTTTATTGCTGGTTTTGTTGCAGTCATAACAAACGCATTTCTATCATCCGGGCCAGCGTAGACATCCATCCGGAGAGGTTTGGCCTCCCGGTTGGCGGGGCGGATATTGTGTGCTTGGAGCCACATGAATGCCTCCCCCAGTATGTGTCCATTCATCCATCGACCAAAGGATCCATGGTTGAGCTGCCGTGGTTTGAAATCAACAATCGGGTTGCCAGGACTTGGTTTGTGATAGAATACACTGTCTGTCTGTCGGTCATGCCCGAAAATTACGACAACGTCCTGCAATTCGTGCAGAGCATGGAAATGTATAAAACTCTCGGGGCCGAGAAAGTGTACCTTTACAAAATGAACTGCAGTTCGCTCATGGACCGGATCTTACATTTTTATGTTCAAGAAGGCACTGTGGAGGTCATACCTTGGCCCATTACTTCCTACGTGCATTTGTCTTCTTTTTGGTATTCTTACCAGGACTGGGGCTACGGAAAAACCACTGTTCTAAACGACTGCATTTACCGCAATATGTACCGAAGCAAATATGTGGTTTTTAACGATATCAATGAAATCATCCTTCCCCTAAAGCACTCAAATTGGAAAACGATGATCGACAGCCTGGAGGATCAAAATCCGGGAGTTGGCATCTTCTTTTTCGAGAGTCACTTTTTCTCTCAGAACGTATTTTCGTCTCTGGATAAATTCAACATTACTCTCTGGAAAACCATCCCGGGGATTAACATATTGCGGCATGTTTATCGCGAGCCCAATAAACTGCACATCAATATTTTGAAGAAAATGATTGTCAACCCGAGGAGCGTGGTTCAGGCGTCCAGCCATTCCGTTCTCAAAGGGTACGGACGGACGCTTGAAGTCTCCAGGGACCTTGCAATTCTTTACAACTGTAGGAGACACCTTGAAAATGAATTTGGGGAACAGTATCTTATACGGGACACAACCATCTGGCAGTTCAACATATCGTTGATTAGCAACGTGAATAAGGTTTTGGAACACGTTCTGGGCAATGAAGTTGATAACATTAGCCAGTACGTTTGGAGCATGCTCTTGGGAAGCCTTGCCAAAATCTTTTAGGTTGTTTTTTTTTTCACTTGAACAAAGTTGCTCGACAAGGAAGTGTTTTTTTTTCCTTCAAGCGGCCTGTGTGTATCATTCACACCTTTAGAGAAAACCAGAAGGATTAAAAGTACAATTAGTTCCTCTTTATATCCTGACTTTGCAGAAAACTGAGTTGCTTTACCTGCTGTTTAATAAAAAGTTTTAATTCAAACACGTCATTTGTCTTTTGTCAGGAACGCGTACTGAGAACATTTTGATTAATTGAACTGGTTGTTAACACTCTCCACCACTATATTCTAACCCAGTGGTCGGCGACATTTAACACTCAAAGAGCCACATATGTCCTAACCAGAAGCCCCCCGTTCAATTCTGAAGCTGATCGGAAGTCCGGTTCCCCCACCATAGTGTCTCCTCATAGTGCGGCATCCTTTCTCCTCTACCTGTCCTAACCGGAAGCCCTATCAATTGCGGAGCCAAACGGTGACAGGGAGCCGCAGCAGAGGGATGAAAGAGCCACATGCGGCTCCAGAGCCACTCCTGTTCTAACCTATGATAGCAGGCAAGGATTGAATGAATGTANCCTCTCAATCTTGATGTTATTTCAAAAAATATATATGCTCATTTTGGGGTAGCGCCCTAATCTTAAACCGCTTTTCGTGGAAAAGACAGGTGGCTAATCCTTTGATGGTGGTTATTGAAACTTTAACTGCAGGTAGTCCTCAACTTATGACCACAACTCAGCCCCATGTTTCTGCCGTTAAGTGAAACATTTGTTAAGTGAGTGGCCCCATTTTACGACCTTGCGGGCCACCGTTTTCAAGTGAATGACCGAAGTTGTTCAGTTAGCAACCTGGCTATTAAGTGAATCTGACTTTCCCCATGAAGGTCACAGAAGGGGAACACATGACCCCAGGACAAGACAACCGTCATAAATATGAATCACTCCCCAAACACCGGAATTTTTATCACGTGACCACTAAGGCCAGGAGTGTGAAAAACGACCCTAAATCACTTTTTTTCCAATCCCGTTGGTCACTTCGGATGGTCTCTAAATGAAATGTTGTAAGTCGAGGACTGCCTGTGTTTCACCATACCTTGGTTGGAGGGTTAGTTTTCACCTGTAAGGTTTTAGTGTGTTCTCATTCTGCAGCGTTCTCTTTAATTTATTATGGGCTCGTTCCATTTTTAGAAATTCGCTGCTGTAGTGGAACTTGATCACAATCTTTGGTGTGTTCAATCTCATTGAATCAATGAGAACAGTGTTTAATATGTTTAAGCTTATTAAGTAGGGCAGGGGTGTCAAACTTGATTTCATCAGGGTTGAATTTGACCTTTGGGGGGGGAGTGTGGCTTTGGGCAGTGTGGGCCAAGGCAACATCACTTGTTCTGACCGAGGCTTCCCAAGAGCGTGAAGCAAACTTCTTCTCCCGACAAAAAAACCCTTTTATTAATTGACTTTGAATTCTGCTCATTCACTTCCAGCAAAGTCTTTTGAGGGAGGATTTATGGTCACAGACCTTCTCTGGCTTGGAGAGCTGCCAGGCCGATCTCTGCAAAACTTGGCAAGGATTCTCGGAGAGTCACGAACCAATGAAGCGAACTAATGGTCTCCTGCAAACTCCACTCCCCTTTCGCTCCTTTTTCATTTCCTCTGGGAGGGGGCATTCATCGTCCACCTGTGGCCTTACTCCCAAGTCGACCCCTGTTCTTTAGCTCTTCCCTTCGTCTGGCAACTCTGCACATGCGCATACCGGGAACAGGCTCCAGCTGTTCTTCTGCCTAACTGATGTCTGATTCCGAAGGCAGTTGATAACTGGCATACGGCTCTGGCCCCCTCTCTGCCTCCGACACAGAGCCTTCCCCAGACTCCAGGACTGACCCATCTTCCTCCCCAACCTCCTCACTGTCTGAATCTGCTGCCAGCTCTACTGGTCGCTGGCGGGCCACAACATCACTTATGTTTGGGGTGCCTGTGGCATCCCAAGTGCTCTGTCAGCAAAAATAGGCTCCCGAGCTCCGTTTTCCTCTGTGACAGCTTCCTGCAACCAGTGGTGGCTTTCTATTTTTTCCCCGTTTGCTCGTTCTCCTGTGTGCGCCCACGCGTATGCGCAACACTGACTCCCACGGCCACGACTACCGGTTCGCCCGATCCAGCAGGCAACCCACCTCTGGCTGCAACCCTCTGCCAGCTAAAATGGAGCTCGGAGGCCTTGAGTTTGACACACCCCTGAATCAGGGGAAAGAAGACAGCTCTTCCAATCCATGGTGTCCACCTTTTGCAGCTTGGCACCTGGCCCAGTGCGATGTGTTTTTGTGTGCGTGGCAGGCAGGCACATGCATGCCCACAGCTCCGTTGGTGCGTGCAATGTCAAGTCAAGCTTCGTGTTTGAGTGCCGGGTGGTTACGTTCACGGATGAAGTTCCTTGTGTTCGCGCATAAAGCTCTCCTTGTGCAAATGGAGCTCTGCACGCAAGCACCAGCACCACCTTTTCAAGTGCCTTTCTGTTTGCACACTAGTCTGCCGTTCAAGTGAGTCAAGCTTTGCACACGCTTGTCCATCGCATGGCCCGGTTTCAAACAGGCCGTGGCCCGATAGCGGGAATAGCATTCTAACCGATCTGTATTTGATTGATAAAATGGGAAGCCAGAGGGAGAAAGAAAAAAATATTTCAATGTACTCAGGGCAAAATTCTGTCATAGTGTCATGAGGATAAATATTTTTGTTCAGTTGTCAAAGTTGCGTTATTGGAAACGGGGCGATGAGGCTTGTATCCTATTCGTGTTTATGATTTTCTGTTAAATGGATTAAAAAATCTCTTTCCAAAGATACAGGAACTTTGAAGGACAATAAATTTACGGATCCAGTCTCTTGACAATTACTTTGTGGTGTCCTTTCCTGGCTCCTTCGCTGCGATTCCCCCCTCCCCCAACTATGCAGCTGTGGCGAAAACGCATAGCTGGAGCAAGACTGCAATTGTTGCTCTTCTGAATATCAATTTTAAACAAGGGCTGTAAGTGGTTGCCTTAGGAAAACACATTAAATTTTAATTAGATAAAACCTATTTTGTGTGCTGGCAAAATAATATTTATTTCTAGGTCCACGTCTCAAGGCACGAGATAGAAGAGTCTTCAAATTCTTAAGTCTATATTCTGGCAGGCATGTAACTTCTTCTGAATTTGTGCATGCAACTTCTCCATCAGAATTTGTGCATGCAACTTCTCCATCAGAATTTGTGCATGCAACTTCTCCGTCAGAATTTGTGCATGCAACTTCTCCGTCTGAATTTGTGCATACATACAGACACACACAAAAACACACACAAACACACACACACCAGATCAGGTGCTCTCTAAGCTTGATATTTTTCTTGCAGACGTCTCATTACCCAACTAGGTAACATCATCAGTGCTGGTAATGTGATAAACTGAGAGCAAACCCTACTCCTTAGTAGCCCTGGTGGTATTAACCTAGTTTGGGTAATGAAACATCTGCAAAAAAGCAAGCTTCCCCCCAGACCCTTTTTAAAAACTTTGCCCTGGTTATTTTCTTAAGATATTTAACTCCAGAGTATTATCTTAACTAAGGGGGCTGTATGATCTCTTATACAGTTTTAACAACTGCTATGCAAGTTGCTTTGATCAGGTTGGCAAAAAACAAAACAAAAAAACCCCCAGAAAGTTGATCATAAAGATTGGCAGTTCGGCGGTTCAAGTGCCTAGCATCACATAATGGCGTGAGCTCCCGTGACTTGTCCCAGCTTCTGCCAACCTAGCCGTTTGAAAGCACGTCAAAAATGCAAGTAGAGAAATAGAGACCACCTTTGGTGGGAAGGGAGCAGCGTTCCGTGCGCCTTTGGCATTGAGTGATGCCGGCCACATGGCCACGGAGAGACATCTTCGGACAGCGCTGGCTCTTCAGCTTTGAAACGGAGATGTAGATATAGATAAACCCAACCAGAAATGATTCTCTAACATAGTTTGCAATTATCGGGGCTGGGGGGGAAGGGGGGAGCTCTGCCTTAGGTGAGGACTTTCAGACAAGTGCTGCAAAATTCTCTCCCCTTGTTTGAAGCTTGTTATTTTTTTCTTTTTCTGTGTCATATTTCCTGTCTGGTTACGCTTTGCAATCCAAGCTGTTCTTTTGTTAAGCTGTGACAACCCCAAACCGCCTGTCCGCATTTTAGCACGGTAAAGCACTTCCTTTATTCCATACCTTTTCATAACAACAATGCATTGGCCCAGCCCTACATAGAAATTGGACGGGGAACTTGGCAGATACCCAGATGAGAATTCAGGAACAAGCATCTGAATTTCGCAACTGGAGCTGGTGATTTGAGTTCGGGTTATTTTGCATTTTTTGTCTATTTGCTGTGAGTTCGATCTTTTAAAGATACATAGCCGTAAGATACTTTTAGGAAGGTGGAGTCTGTCTCACCTGTCTCAACCACACCCAGGCTGGCATCTCACATTTTCTGCTGACGATAAAAGATATTTTGACCATAAGTTGCAAGCCTGGCTTTGCTCCAAGCTGATAGATACATGATATAGAAATAGAGAAAAATACAGAAACATAAGAGATAAATAAATAAATAAATAAATATAGATAAGATATAGAAATAGAAATATACATAAAAAACAAGAGATGATAGATGACAGATATAGATACATATAAAGATAAATAAATAAATACAGATAGATATATGATATAGAAAAAGATAAAAATACAGAAACAGAGATAAATAAATAAGGATAGATAAGATATAGAAATATAGATACATAAAAAACAAGAGATGATAGATGACAGATAGATATAGATACATATAAAGATAAATAAATACAGATAGATATATGATATAGAAATAGAGAAAAATATAGAAACATAGAGATAAATAAATAAGTATAGATAAGATATAGAAATAGAAATATATACATAAAGAAAAACGAGATGATAGATGACAGATCGAGATACATATAAAGATAAATAAATAAATAAATAATAAATACAGATAAGATACATGATATAGAAATAGAGAAAAATATAGAAACATAAAGATAAATAAATATGGATAGATACATAAGATATAGAAATAGAAATAAATATATATACCAGTAGGTAGACCAGAGATGATAGATGACAGATAGATATAGATACATAAAGATATAGATAAATAAATAAATACGGATACATGATATAGAAATAGAGAAAAATATAGAAACATAAAGATAAATAAATAAATATGGATACATAAGATATAGAAATAGAAATAAATATACCAGNGGAAGCTTTCAGATTTCACATGGCTCTCTTAATAAACTGGAACTTTGAGCAATACTTTGCCCTGGACTCTGATTTAATTTTGGATGCTATTTGGAATCCTGACATTAACCCGAATCTGAAAGCTTCGGGTTTCCACCTTGCCATAAATCCTTCATCCTTGGCAGCATCCTCAAACTTGGTTTAATGTTCCTGGAACCTTCCAAGATGCGGTTTGCTGTAAAAATAAGAAACCTCTGATTTGTTGAACCATCTAACTAAGGTCTGAGAACCATCCGCAGGTCTTCTTGTATAAAATTGTCTCTTCACCCCACTCTGGAAAAGCCAAGCATTGGAGGAGATTGCATGGAAAAAGAAGTTGCTTGCGGTGAATCAGCCAGGAGCGGCAACGAGAGACCGATGGTTGATGTAGATTTATCAAGAGCCTTGAAACAATGGCATTATGGCAAAACGACTCCAAAAATTAGAACACTTAAGAGCTGAACGGATTCCAAGCAATCACTCTACAGCATCACAATTCTGAATTATTCATTATGCCTCCTTTAAAAAAGAACATTTGGGTTTAACGGAACGGCCGAACGCAACGGGCAGAGGAGAGCGAGATCATGCTCACACAACCCAAAGTTGATGGCCTCCTTGTTACCAAGTTGCAGGGCCAATCAGTGGTAAATGATTAATTACATTGATAACTGTAATCAATTACAGTGGTGGCCTCCCCTGTTATCCTAGCAAAAGGAGAAAAGATAAGGATGGCTTTATTTTTTTTGGCATTGGCCAACGATTGTGCAGCATGAGAATGCTTGCGAGCTACTCCCTAAAACACAAAGCTGTTGCTGGATTGATTCAGATCAACACAAAGACGTTTCCCCATCATTAGCATTACGGAATTTGTGGTTTGGTTTTCATGGAGACTCCCCACAGGTGGAGCTGAGCATGGTACAGAAAGCCGGAAAAAACTAACCAAACCTTGGTTGGTGATTCTCATTTGTTTGATAGATTAGTATAAATAGGTAGGCAGGTAGAAAGATAGGATCTTCCACAGGAAGTCCTGGTTTAAATCTTCATATGCGGGGAAGTGAACAAAAGCTGAAGGCTCCTCCCAGACACATCGCTCATTACATTTAATACAATACAATATAATAGCAGAGTTGGAAGGGACCTTGGAGGTCTTCTAGTCCAACCCCCTGCCTAGGCAGGAAACCCTGTACCGTTCCAGACAAATGGCGATGCAACATCCTCTTAAAAACCTCCAGTGTTGGAGCATTCACGACTTCTGGAGGCAAGTTGTTCCACTGATTAATTGTTCTCACTGTCAGGAAATTTCTCCTCAGTTCTAAGTTGCTTCTCTCCTTGATTAGTTTCCACCCATTGCTTCTTGTTCTACCCTCAGGTGCCTTCCCTAGTCCTTCTTTTCATTAAACTAGACCTACCCAGTTCCTGCAACCGTTCTCCATATTTTTTAGCCTCCAGTCCCCTAATCTTCTTTGTTGCTCTTCTCTGCCCTCTTTCTAGAGTCTCCACATCTTTTCTCCATCGTGGCCACCAAAACTGAATGCAGTTTTGGTTTCTGAAGTTGTCTTTATATGTGCATGTGTAAGACGGACAGAAATGACCTTTTAGCTGTGCAGGCAGGCCTCGACTTACAACAATTCGTTTAGCGACAGAGTTAAAGGAGCGCTGAAAAAAAAGTAACCTATGCAACCACGTTTCACCCTTTTACGACTGTTGCTGCGTCTGCATGGTCACGCAATCAAAATTCGGATCCTTGGCCACTGACTCATATTTTATGACGGTCACAGCATCCCGGGGATCTTTTTGCGACCTTCTGACGAGCAAAGTCAAGGGGGATACCAGATTTGCTTAAAGACCGCGTGACTAACTTAACAACGGCCATCATTCGCGTATCAAAGGCGGCAAGAAATGTCGTAAAATGGGAAGAAGATCAAAACTGAGACCCTTGGCAACTGACTCAAACTCATGACGGTCGCCGTATCCCGGAGTCATGTGATTCCCCCTTTCGACAAAATCAAGGATTCGCTTAACAACCGCGTTGTCTTAACTTAACAAGTGCAGCGATTCACTTAACAAGTCTGGCAAGAAAGGTGGTAAAAACCAGGCAAAATTCATTTAACAACTGTCTCGCTTAAGCAACAGAGATTTGGGGGCCTCAATTGTGGTTGTGTGTTGAGGACTACCATGTTTCCCCGAAAATACAACCTGTCCTGAAACTAAGGCCTTGCCACATTTTTCGCATGGGTAAAAATATAAGCCCCCCCTGAAAATTAGCCCCCTGGACAATCCCCCCCCCCCAGCCAGGCAGAGCACCGCTCACCGACCTAGCAGTATCTCGAAAGCGTCAAGCCACAAGAGGCGGGCAGAGTGCCACGTGGCTTGGCGCCTTAGGGATACCCCCTAGGTCAGTGAATGGCGCTCTACCCGGCTGGAGAGGGGGTTTGCCGGGCGGCTGCTCATGAGTGTGGTCACCTCATGGCTGCTTCGCCTCTGAGGCTGTGTCCGGCTCTTCAGGAGCCCACTTACAAGGGAGCAGCCGCCCGGCAACCCCAAAATAATAAGCCCTCTCCTGATAATAAGGCCCAAGTCATATTTTGTGGGTCAAAAGGAAATAAGACCCTGTGTTATTTTCGGGGAAACACGGTACCAGTATTCAAATCTTATATACCGTATTTTTCAGAGTATAAGACGCACTGGAGTTTTAGACGCACCATGATTTTGAAGAGGTAAATTGTTTAAGTTTTTGCACTCTACAAGTCTCCTAAACCCTCTGCACGTCCATTGTTGCAAAAGGGGGGGGGGGAGTTTCAGTAGGCCAAAAATGCTGTATTCAGTGAATAAGACGCATCCAGATTTTCACCCTCGTTTTTGGGGAGGAAAGATGCGTCTTATACTCCAAAAACTACGGTAATGGTGGTGAATCAGAGCCATTTTTTAAAAACAAATTTGATTAACCTCTTTTTTTCCCCCCCAAACAGGAAGGGGGAAGAAAGAAATGCATTTCAATATGCTAGTCTTGAATCGTTGTTGCTTTCCCCCCCGCCCCGCCAATTCCCAAGAAACCCCAAACCAGTCACAAAATATGCTCAAATGGATATATTTGAACACGAATATATATATATGTGTGTGTGTGTGTGTGAGAGAGAGAGAGAGAGAGAGATAATGGTGGAAACAATTAAGATGCTGGGATACCTTCATTCTGAGAAAAAAGAAAGAAATTCAACAGGCTTCTGTACGGGGAGGGTTCGTCTTCCCCGTCCCGCTACTTTCCAAAATGGCATTGGAAAAGAAAAATGGTTAAAAAAAAAAAACCGATTGTGCGTTGCAGGATGAAACCTCTTGTTAACTTTGGTTCATGCAAAGCATCGTCCCTTGGATTCGTTGCTGGCAGTCTCCGTTCTCTCTCTTTTTTTAAATTATTATTTATATATATATATATTTATTTATTATATATATATATATAAATCCACCTTCCAGAGTCTTTGGCCAAGTTCAGCCATGTTCCTTCCACAAGACCAGGTGAATGCTGTGGTCAGGCATGCTGGTGGCGAACACCAAGCCCATGTCGTTCTCACCGTCCAAGCCATCCAGCCAAGCCATCTCTCCCGCCAAGAAGCTCGAACCCCGCTTCGACTTCCGGTATTCCGGCAGCGGCCAACGGCTGATCGTTTTTTCTGTCCTCAGGTCCATGATGTACAGGTAGTGATTATCAAACAGGAGGGCGAAAATGTCACCGAAGCCCAACAAGGACAAGTTTGCAAATTCAGGTGGTTTGATAACCCTGCAGGAAGGGGAGAAAAATGAGAAATCGTAAGATGCACCCTATTTTTTTGGGTGGGTGGAGAGGAATCCTGCCCCTTGACAATGGGAAGTTTCCCCTGGCTCAGAACAAAATTCAGCTGCCTGAATTGAGGGGAATCTTGGGAATACAGTAATGGCCAAAATTGTGGAAACTTTTTGGGGAAAGTGCATTTTTGAGATTTGATGGCTAATAACACCACTTTTTTGGGGGGAGTTTTAAGATAACCATATTCTACTGCTGGAATGGCCTGGGAATAGCCCAGACCTTAACCCAGTGGAAAATCTACAGAGCCGACTAAAGAAAAGTGAGAAGCGATCCAGCAATAACACCCAGTTAATAGATGCAATAATTCAACCTTGGTTTTACATGATAACAGCTGCAGAACTAAAAGACTTGGTTCACTCCATGGGAAGACGTAATTCATGCTAAAGGTTACCCAACTACCATATTTTTCGGAGTATAAGACGAACCTTTTTCCCTAAAAAAGGAGGCTGAAAATCTGGGTGCGTCTTATACACTGAATACAGCATTTTTTTGCTCCTGAAACCCCGTCCCCTTCACCAAAATGGCGGTGCAGGGCCTGTAGGAGGCTTTCAGAGAGCTCCTGGGAGCTGGGGAGGGCAGAAATGAGTGAAATCTGGGCTGTTTTTTGCTCAATTTTGTCCCCCCAGCCCCCAGGAGTACTCCTAAAGGCTATGCATGCAAGTTTTTTGACATAAAACAGGCCCGTTTTTGCAAACGGGCCATTTTTTGGGGGGGCCACCCCCCAGAAGCACTCTGCAAGCCCCCTAAAGGCTATTCATGCCTTTTTTTGAAAAGAAAAAACAACAAAAATGGGCCCGTTTTCGCAAAAAACGATCCGTTGTTGGGAGGTTTGCAGAGTGCAAAAACTATTTTTTAAAATTTGCCTCTTCAAAACCTTGGTGCACGGTGATATAATTTTTGTATATCTCGTTTTTTCTATGGTGACAATTTTTGTATATCTTGTTTAACTTTTCTTCTTTATAACTGCTATCCTAATAAAAGTTACGGTCACGGCCTCCCCCACGCATTCTGGGTAAAATGCAGCAGCTGGAGAAGGTTCTCTTTCCACCATCCCCTTTTAAAATTCAGAAGGGCTACCTGAGGATATCGTAGCTGGCGAAGTCCCACTGGTAGAGCCCGATTGCCGAGCTGCACACAATGTATTTCCCGTCGAAGTGGAGCCGAGGCTGCAAAGAGATACTTCGGTCTTCGGAAACCGTCAAGGTTTTCAGACATTTGCAGTTGATCTCTCTTCCGATTGGCCAGATCTGTAACAAAAGAAAGGAAATTAGAAAACCAGGGGATCTATAGGGGTCATCTCCTTCTCCCGGCAAGATTGGCTTGGTTTAGCAATATATCCCCAAACTGTTGGAAATGCAAAAAAATACCAGGCACATATCACATGTGGTGGACCTGTTCAAAAAGCAAGGAAATTTTGGATACAAATCTGTTGTGGCCCAGCAGGAGCCATTGGAGCTGCAAACAGACTCCAACAGCGAGGGGCCCTATGAGTCGGCTCTGGAGGATGTGGAGGACCCTGGACAGGGTTCTGACTCCGAGCAGGGCACAGAGAGGCTGGTTGGCCACCAGGAGGCACCTGAGCCTTGGACCAGCGGGGAGGAGACAAGGGAGAGTGAGCCGGAAGTCATGCATTGGAGCAGTGGAGAGGAGCCAAGGGAGTTGTTCCTAGATGCCCGGCACGAAAGAGCTCATAGGCGTAAGGAGCAGTTACAGGAGATAATTGCACTCAGCTGGTGGTAATTAGGCTCCTCTCCAGACTATAAAAAGCTACTTGTGCACA
>NW_013659734.1:169133-185395 GCF_001077635.1 Thamnophis sirtalis | reverse complement strand
AGTTAAAGTCCACAAGTCTTAAAGTTGCCAAGTTTGGGAGCCACTGGTCTAAGGCCTGACTTTCCAAAGTTTGCTGCTATTACTCTCCAGGATGTCACACCTCTTTCTCCTAAAACCACAAAGGGGAAAAACTCAATTCTTCAGGTAATGCACAATCTCCATCTGCAGAGCTCCCTCCCCAAGCCTCCCCATGGACAAAGCATGGCCAGCAGTTCCAAAGTTGTTGGCTGAAGGGCCTCATTGTATAAATGAGCTCTGGGAGTTCAGCAAGATCAAACAATCCACTCTTTCAAGCCAGATGGAGCCACTTCTTCAAATCCAATCCTCTCCCTCCTTTGGCCCTTCAGCTGTGGGAAGAAGTTGAGGGTGTGGCCAGCATAATTTAACCTTTGCTAAATTTAAATTAGCACTTAATCTCACATATCCCCTTTAGTAACTTGAAGCGTAGAGAAAGAAACATAATGAAAAGTTCCAAGTAAACCAAATTCAAACCTTGATTGTCAGTGCACAACATGTGTATGAGATTAGTTGAGCCTCCCTTAGTGCAACATAATACACAATACAACTCACAGTGAAGACAGAAAATCCCAGTGGTTCCCAAACTTGGCAATTTCAAGACCTGTGGACCTCAACTCCCAGAATTCTCCAGCCAGCAGAGCTGAGTTGAAGTCCACAAGTCCCAAAATTGCCAAGCTTGGGAACCGCCTAACCCAATAAATCATATTAACAAACACACAGTCCTATTGCACCAATGTAATCATATTACACATTGTGCCAGCCCTGCAAGCCCATCGTACAACCTAGTTATGATGTTATTTTGCATTCAGGATTCTGACAGCCGATGAATGAAACCTGTTCTTCAGCCTCTTTTCGCAGCTGGCTGTGCTTCTGTATCTCCTTCCCGATGGTAGGAAGTATCGGTATTTGCTTGTTGAATGTATATTCCACGTTTCCTTCATCTACTCAGGGTAGCTTCCATGGGAGAAGCCCTTTGAGGGAAATTGGGCAGAGAGCAGTCCTACCTGGCCAACTACATCAGAGAAATAGATTCCCAGTGATTTTCCCTGGATCTGTGACAACGGATTTTTGTAAATATGTGTCGTCTCCAAATGTGGTGATTTCATTTTAACCATTTAAAGCCTTAGCCGTACAGATGCACTCCGTCCTATGCAGATTTATTCAAAGGTAATTTTGTTTAATCGGAACTGTTATTATAATTCATTTAAATTTATTACAGGCGTCCAATTCCATTAGGCTCTTTGAGAGACTACGCCTCGGATTAGGCAGCGCGATTTTAGAAGCAGCTAGTCTATGGTCCAATGCAATTTACTTTCAAATTTAGTGTATTGGCTCTTGCGGTCAAACGCAGTCGCAACTCGGCAAGTCAGAAGTTGCCAGAGAATTCCGGCTGCATCGAATGGGGTTTTTCCAGAGTAAATACAACGATGGCATTGGAACCTAACGCACAATGCCTGCTTGTTCCAAATTAAGTTCTATATGTTGAAGGAGGCAGGCTGCCAGGGCACTGGAGAACGGCAGAGCGCCTCGCCATTCCTCTCGCGGCGCGAAACCACTTAGCTAATTACTTCCCTTCCCTTGTTAGCTCAGCTGAGGCTCTGGCCGTTTCAGACGGGGCCAGGTCCAGAAGCCCATCAAAGAAGTGCCTTAGAGCTGGCGGCATAAAACCCCTTCGCCTCTGCACTCAATTAAGGGGGAAAGAAAACAGGACAGCGTTTTTACTCCCCGAGGGAGCCTGCCCAACCAGTCCACCTGTCGCCCGGGAAGCAGCCGTAGTGTGGGTGTGGTGTGTCTGTGTGGTGTGTATGTGGGGGTGGGGTGGGAAACTATTAGAGGCATCTCTCCCATTTCCCACCCACCCCACTCTGGGCTGCTCACAGAAGATCCTCCAAAATCTTCCACCTTCCGGGGTTTCCCCACTTTGTAATGTGGCGGAGGGAGGGGCTGTACATGGTAGCCTCCGTGCTTTTTCCTATTCCGACAAACCGAGCTGTGTGATAAAAGAAGTAAAAGTTAAGTTTTCGCCTAGGGCTCTAGACCCAAAGGTTTGTGTAGAAGCAAAGAACCTGCTGGGTTGATTTTTTCCCCGCCTGAGACCATTTTCTCTAAAGTCTACACCTCCTCGCCATCACCCGCCCGCTCCTCAGATTTCTCCTCTGCCCAGTGGCACATAGGAAGCCTGGCTGTAAGTCTTAGAAAGTGGCGGAGACTTTGACCCCGACTCTTGCCAAGGTAATTGTAAAAAAACAAACAAACCATGAGCTCGAGCTAGCGAGCATCTTTTAATCTTGCACCAGCCACCCAATCTTCCTTCCAGGGGAACCCGCCGAATTTTCATGTTCTTGGCGAAGAAGAGAAGACGCCTCAGCTCAGCTTCGTGTGTGTGTGTGTGAGTGAGAGAGAGGGGGGGGAGGGAGGGAGAGAGAGAGAGAACACGTCCTTGGGTTGGGCAGGTAGGGAAAAGAACAGGGCGCGCTTGTAAGCACAAACACCCGCTGTAAGGGCGAAATAGAGCGATTTCCGGAGTCAACACCTCTTAGGGAAGCGCACACCTTTCCAAAGTTCTTCTACCTTTCATTAATCTCCTTCAATTTTTTTTGTTCTGGCGGGAGCCCGAAGGTACTCTCTTATAACCAGCGCGGATAGCAAATCCACACATCCTGGATGGAGCAGGTGTCCGAGCGCCAGTCACGACTCCGTAGCTGCTAGACAATGACTAAGAGCCCTTTAAAGAGTGATGGATTGGGCCCTTGTAGCTCTCCACGAGAGGTTTTTCCACCTCCTCGGCGGATGTTGTCCTTTTCGTTCCGAATGCCAGGGACTTAGCGAAGCAGCTGGAGACCTGCCTGGTAGAACGCGACCACTTCAACCAGGAACAAAAGAGGGGAAGTGGTGGGGAGGGCAGATTGGGAGGGGCCGGCCGGAGGGCAGGGGAAGAACCTGCTCGGGACTCCTGTAGCAGAGACTCCAAGAGAGAGCGAGAGGAAGAGCGAACGTACTCTGCTGCCTAGCCCAGCCCAGCCCAGCCCTTGCCAATGCAATTCCCCATTAAGACAATCGATTCAGCCGTGGCGCTTGGCACCGAGAAGTGAATTACACTCAATCCCAGACATGCAGCCGTGACTGTCCAGGCTCTCCCAATTCCAGAGCTTTAGACAGGTGGGACGGGGAAAGCCCCCAATCAATCTCCTGCGGGAGCACCAGGATTCTTCTGTCACTTTCCCAGCTAGGATGAAGGTATACTTCGCTCTCCGTTTTGCCCTCCATCATCATGAGACGACGGGTTGAGGCTACCCCGTTGAATCGGTTGAGAATGGGTCCCCCTCTCCTCCAGACAAGCCTTTCAAAAAATAGAGCATGCTGAATAGCTTCCCTCCCAAAGCAAGGATGGGTCCAAAAATCAACCTTGCTGGAAAAGAATCGGAATCCTGGCTTTGGGGCGCTTTGAGAAGACTTGGCAAGAAACGTCGGGGCATTTCTTGATGGGTTACAGTAGCCTTTCCTCCAACCCGGCACGTTTGAGATATTTCATTTATTTTTGTATTAGGTGACTCTTGGCGCCTTATCCCCCCCCCCCAAAAAAATCAATACATCATTGAAGCAATTAATACTCATATTAACACTATTTTGGATACATCATTGAAGCAATTAATACTCATATTAACATATTTTGGATTATCTCTGTAATTCCCCCTGGCCACAAGGATTGTAAACTTTAGGGGTGAGTGGATGAAGGCAATCCGATATATCTTGAGGGCACCTAGTTGGGGAGATTGCTTTTGTCTGGTCTGTCTGTCTGTCTGTCTGTCTGTCTNAACCATTTTATCACTCATGTACAAGATAACAGGAATATGAATAAACATGAATAAGAACTTAGGAAATGGGTACAAATAAATGGGGACATTAGGACAGGGACGTTAGGCACGCTTATGCACGCCCCTACTGACCACTTAGGAATGGGGTGACTTTAAAAATAAGCTTTTGCTTTTCATCTCCTTGTCCCCCTCCTGTTGCCGTTTGGTTGTGGCCGGATCTCAAACAAATATTTACTGTCAGGAAAGAAGTCATCAATTGCGCATTTATTTCTCCTGCGTTGCCTTCCCGGTGTGTCGGTCTCCCGATCTGACGGGTGCTGTGCGGAGGGATGTCCGTGGAGGCCTGGAAGCACTTTGGGTGTTGGTGATTTTGAACCCAAGTCCTCCAAAGGGATCGACTGAACGGGGGTTACGAAACCCACGGTTTCGATTTTCCGCGTTGGGTGTTTGGACGCGTTTGCACACAACGTCGAGCCCAGGCATCCGCTTGAATAGGCTTGAGAAGGCGCTGCTTTCTCTGCGGCAAGGGGTTAAATGAGGAGCGGACAATTCCGCTGAGCTGAATTAAGCCGCTCCCACTTATCCGCACGCTTTGCAAGGGACCGTCTCTAGGTCCAAGTGCGGAAATTCTCGAGCCACCCAGCCTTCTGCACTGCCTCCAAAACCCAGTGTTAGCAAATGAAGCCTCGTAACAAAATGTGTCCAGGCAAGCCCGAGCCTACGTCTCCTTAACTCGGTCAGTCCTCGCTGAAACCTTCCCTATTTCCAAAAGGAGTTGCTGTCGGGCTAGCTGTCTTTTGGGTTTTTAAAAAAAAGATAAGTTAGATTTCGAAACTGGAGAAGGGACACCTGCCAGACAGAGCCGATTCTTTCAGCAACTCTCACCGCAAACCAGCTTTTCCCAGCCCAGGGCTTTCACATATCATGCTGGTTCCCATCCTGGTTCATTTTGGCTGGAATTGTTGGGAGTCTGTGATCTGACACATCGGAAGGAGATGTGATTGGCCAGGCTCTTCTAAACAGACATCACCCCTTGTCCTCCATGCCACGATGGTAGTAGGAACCTTAAGCATCCTTACCTGGGCATTGCATTCTATTAGTCCCAACTCTGACTAATTAGGAGAAAGTTTAAGCTACCCAGCATAGTAAAGGCACCTGAATTTAATATTAACCCCCACCCCCAAGACTCTGTGCGGAGAGGAGATAGTGCACTCTGTGCGGAGAGGAGATAGTGCGTCTCTCTGACTCTGAAACCAATAATTAAGGTTCAAAAAGGGATTGTCGCCTTGCACTGCTAGGGCCAAAGCTAAGATGCAAAGTTGAGAAAGCATGTATGCCAACCAAAGTTCTTTTTTTCTGCAATGCAGCACTTTTTGCAGTAGATGTCGCCTCTAATAAGTAAATATCCTGCTCTTTTGAGTTTATTCATTAAAAAAGATTCGGGAGATCTTGGAGGGATAAAAGACAATGGGGGAGGTCTAAATATTATTAATCACTTGGGGCGATCTCCCTTACACTTCATTAATCGTTTTCTATGCCTCTTCCTGCCCCCCCATCTCCCCCCCACCCCCAGTCATTCAGTGACCTAAATGCAAATAAACCTATCGGATGTGTCTAAATGACTGGCAATTTTTTTGTGAATGGAATACCCAGTGACTGGGAATGACGTAATTCGGGAGTTGGGAGTTTTGTGGTCAGTCGTGGATTGGTTTTATAGTGATAAAGGAGATGCTGATTGGCGAGTCAGTGTTCGTTGAACGCCTACACATTTCTGTCCTGGTGATATGTATAAAAAGGGGTCGTTGACCATTGAAGACCACCACAACTCTGAAAATCACACCGAGGAAACCTCCACTAAGTTTCACTCTTCCTTAAGAAGGCTCACATTTGAAGGTAAGCCCTTCTTTACTACAGCAACCTCACAGCAATCATACAACTCCAGGAGCAGAAATCCTGGCCATGCTTTCTTTAATGTCTTATTGAATCCAGGATGATTTACTCCCAGATCTGTAGAGAGTGTCGCAGCAGCTTGAAAGCTGTGAGTGTCCTGTATTCCTGAGTTTTACATTTCAAGGATGCTAGTCTTCTTGTCTGGTTTTTGGAATAGACAGCATAATTAATCCTTTCTGGATTTTTTAAAAATAAGAATTAGCAATTGAAGATGTTAGTGAATAAGAGGAAAGGGTTCATCCTGCAAATTTTAAGCAAAATTTCTTTGCAAAAAAAGACAGCTTTTATTTTGCTGGAGAAAACTCCTTAAAGATGCATTTAATTTCAATGTGTGACTTACCTCTTTTTTTTTTTTTAAACCAAGAGTTATCTTAAAGATTGGTCTAATCAAGGTAATATATATATTAATTTAAAATACCCTTTAAAGCATCCTTCTGTCTCCATGCCCCCCATTCCCCTCTCCCTGAGACAGTAGTATCTCATAGCATCCGGAACTTCCTTATAGATTTCTTTGCAAGAGAAAAATCTAAATGAGGAAGAATTTAAGATGAACCTCTGGGAGTGTCTGTATGTTAGGCTTATACAGAGGCTTTGAGGTCAGGGATGCACTGTCAAAAAGGCTGGACATAGGAAAATTCAAGAGTGTCGGAAATACATATTTATGGAAATGCTATATAGTCAACATTTTTAAAAGGTTGACTATATGAAAATGCTTGACCCGAAGGGGAAGGGGAGAAAGAAATCATATGTGGAAAAACAGCTTATAATTGTGTGCACGATTATTTCTGTATTTTACAAAATAAATAATATATTTATTTCCCAGTATATAAATGAGTCAAACTCCGATTTTACAGCACTGCCTTACCACGTTTTCAGAGGTCCACTTGTTTTAGCTGTTCTTTTTATTTTTGCTTCAAAACGAGGCATCTCTCGTTTAATTTCGCCACTTTGACTAGTTTTCTTTAAGAAAGGTTCTATTTTTGGTTCTCCTCTTTTGGCACCGATGTTCTGAGTTGCTTCTGCCCAGTTCCCATAGTCCATATAGATAGAACGCTGCCGAAGCCCTCAGAATTCCTAAGTGGATATTAAAAGACCGGTAAATCCTCTGCAAATACTTTACACGCATAATTAACGGATTAATTTATTACCCTCAGAGAATCCCCACTTTAGGCCAGCCTGGTCCTATGCATAACATTTTGCCCGGGAAGGATGCTCGCTGTTTCTTGGATTTACCACAGCCAGCCATATGCTTTCTCCTTCAGAAGGGAATCCTATTCGCGTCTTTTGGGATGCTGGCCGATGGGGTCGCATCCTAAATAGGCAGTGGGGAAACAGGCAGGCCCGCAGAGGCTGCAAAGTGGCTCCTCAGTTGAAACTGAGCCTTTCTTGCAGAGAGAGAGAGAAGAGACCATGGCTGTGCTGAAGATCTCCTCACTCCTCGCCGTTTACGCTTTGGTGGCCTGCCAGATGGAGAACGGCCAGGCCATCCCGCTCAGGTAAGAAGCGGCTGACAGCGGACTTACCTGCAGGCTCTCGGGAGGAGAGTCTCCAAGTTCCCTCCCGGCGGGGGCGCGGAGCGAAGCAAGTCCTCCGACGGGAAGGCGCTTGGTTAGGAGAGGGCAAAAGAAGAAGGGTTTAGGGCGCTCGGCAGGCGCTGATTTGGCTCCGTGTGGGGACCATTCGGCCGGATTACCAACCTGCTTTTAGAGCATTGGTACTCCCCGGCTTAATTTTTAATTGCAAAAGCATCAGCTCGATGGCGACTTGCCTCGCCTCCAGGGCGGCGAGGCCGAAAGTAGAAAGCGGAGTAGAAATTGCGCAAGCATGTAAGCAGAAAGCAAGCAAAAGCACAATCCGTTGGCCGCCTTGTGATTTTCTTCCCCTAGCCAAGCAAACGGAGGGCTCGGCCAGCCTTCCCCTTTCCGAAGCCCCTCAAGATACACCGGGAAGCAGTATTCGTAACCCCCCTTCTCCCCAGTCTTGGTTGGGAGAGAGGCGAGTCGCACTCCACGCCAACCCCGGGAGAAGAGGAGGGATGGCTGGCGGGCGCTGGCTGGAAAAGCCGCTCCCTCCCGCCCCTGATCCCACCCAGGCTGCCTGGGGGAAAGGAGAAGCGCTGCTCCCAGGAAAGCGGCGGCTTTCAGGGCGCACTTGTCTTCATGCAGAGGGGGCTTCGAGCCCGTCACCGACCGAGGCGCCCTGGGAGACTACGAAGCTCGGAGGTTACTCAACGCCCTGGTGAAGGAATACGTCCAGATGACCGCGGAAGACCCGGATCAGGGCAGCGAAGGCAGTAGGTAAGGAGCTTCCAAAACACCGTTGCCTTCTTTCCACGTCTCCCTCTCGGACGCCAAGCTGGGGGGGGGGCGGTGTACCTGCGAGCGCCTCCGTGGTGGGCATCGAAGCAGGTGGGCATCGTTTGCTTCTCGAGGATGCCCTTCCTCGATATCTGACCGGGCGGGCGCCTTGCAACCACCTGGGGCAGGCTATCCGAGTGGTGGGCCTCGCTTCACCCGCTCATTTTGCTCGCCAACTTTACTGAAGTATATCCATTTATCCATTGGCTGACCATGGATATGCAATACTTACGTATCTATGTACACACACACACGTATATGCAGACACATGCACAAGGAAGGCTTTGAAGTGCAAAGAGGAGGGATGTTGATAAAATGGGAGAGCAAGAAGGTAGGTCTTGGATGTGTTCCCTTTTGTCCCGCCACCCCACCTCCCCACTCCCGCTTCCTTAAGAACCGAGCCCGCCGAACTCAGACTTAGTGCCCGTGGGGGAGGGAGGGAGGGAGGGAGGGAGAGAGACGACTGACAGACAGGGGGGGAAGAGAGAGAGAGAAACAGACAGACAGACAAAGAGACAGAGAGAGAGAGGCAGAGAGAGGCAGAGAGAGAGAGAGAGAGACAGGCAACAGAGAGCGTGAAGGCCTTTTGACTTGGAGAAGGAAAGCGGTTCTTTGCACGTAGCGCCCCCTTCCCTAACCAGCCCAGGCTTCCAATTGCACCTGCGGTTTCCTACTGAACTCCCCTGGTGAAGCATGAGGAATGGTTGAGCCCCAGCGACGCATGCAATGCCCTCCCCACCCCCGGAATTGCTAACAGTCACAACGCCCCCCATTACCCCCCTCTAACTCGTTTGCTTGACCGGGCAATGGCTCACTTGCGCCTCCTACCCGCTGCTCCGATGGTTCTTCGGATTGACATTGCATGGGGCTTGCGCCTCAAGGCACGGCATCGAAATGAGCTTGTATTGAATAAAAGGCTCGGGAGGAGTTCTTTTTTGAGGGGGTGGGGGGTTGGGGTGGGACGCGGGGAAGTGGGAGGGGATAAGGCATGACGACGCACGTGTTTTCTTCTTGCTTTCCTTTTTCTCCCTCTCCCGGTTACTTTGTTCGGCATGTTTTTCCCCCTTTGCAGCTTGGATAGACCCATTGCCAAACGTTGTGCCAACCTGAGCACTTGTGTGCTGGGCAAACTGTCTCAAGAATTGCACAAGTTGCAAACGTACCCTCGCACTGACGTCGGGGCTGGGACGCCTGGCAAGAAAAGGAATGTGTTGAGTGAGCTGGAAAATGAACGCTATGCAAACTACTGAGGAAGCCCTCGGAAGCAACTAGATGGGCTCAGATTCCTTTTTGGTTTTATTTTCCCCCCCTCTTTTGTTTTCCTTCTTTTATTTCACTTGATGCATGATGTGGATCTAACCTTCACTGCTAACTTTGCTGTGTTCTTTTAGATCTGAAATGCTTGGAGTAGTAGAGCAAAGTCCAAGTTAGGAAATTTAAGGACAAAATGCGCCCCCCTCCCCCCGCGCGCGCACGCACGCACACACCCACACACACACAGAGTTGTAGGGAGCTGGGGAAAAGCAGAAACCAAATTAAGAGTAGATCAGAATAAAACATTGCCTTGAATTTTCCACTGATTTTTTTAGATTCTTATTTTATGAATAATAAGGAAGCATCATTTTTTTTATTTGAGGCTACTCATTGTAAAAAAAATGAAATAAATAAATGTTTCTTTCATGTCCAATCATGCAACTGTTCAATAAACCTATTTTTCTATAAGGAATAGGTCTATGTTCTGATTACAAATTATTTATACCATTTTTAAAATGGGTTTGAAACAAAATTCGAAGAGTGTTTATCACGCTATAAGGAGGTCAGCATGGATGTTTGCATTTTTTTCTTAATTAATATTTTGAAAGAGCTACATATCTGATTAGTATTGGATGAATCCATAAGGTGATAACTTTCATACAATGAAGTAAGTGAAAAGATTCACACTGAGTTTGGTAGTATGAGCTTTACAAATCTGTTCAGAAGTGTGGAAACACAACAACTGATTTCCAAATGTGAACAATGTTGTTCAGTTATAAAAAGTTTTATTCTGTTTGACTTCTTCCAGGTAAGAATTTCAATCTTATATTTCTATGTATGTATTTGTTCATGAAGAAGTTACTTATTTTGATTGACTTGTCAGCCTGAAGATAATTTAAGGCAAGAGAATCCAAAATTGCCTGTAATTGAAACATTGAATTCTATTCATTGTGGGAACAATGTAGGCTAATTTAAGCATTCAAATGGATGAGATTTTAAAAGCCTGGGTTTTGTCAGAGATGAGCAACAGAAAAACAAAATTGGATCACACACACGGTTAATCTGATAGCAGATAAATATATCACATATCTTTTAGACCATCCTGATAGTTTATATACCCAGACATGGCATTCTATGAGGAAATGTAGACCAGGAGATAAAGGCAACAGTCCTCATATGCAGTGGCCTTGGCCAGCCATGATGCTACAGGACTGTGATCCTTGGAAATCCAGTGTTTGGTCCCTCTTAGAAAAGGTGTCCTCCCCACAGTTCTGGATTTTGCTAGGTTGGGGAAGAATGTGCAATGATTTGGTTTTTCTATACTCTGGGGTATGTTAAAAGAGTGTACTGTATTTTTCGGACTATAAGACGTACCGTTGTATAACATGCATCAAGATTTTGAAGATGTAAGTAAGAAAAAAAAAAGTGTTTGTTCTCCCTGGCCCCCAGGAGCACTCTGCAGGCTTCAGCAGGGCTGGGGGAAGGCAAAAAGACCACAGTTTTTGTGAAAAATGGGGCGTTTTCTGCAAAAATGGAGGTGTTTTTGCCTCCCCCCAGCCCTACTGAAGCCTGCAGAGTGCTCATGGGAGCTGGGGAAAGGCAAAAACGCTCCCATTTTTGCAAAAACACCTCGTTTTTCACAAAAATGAGATGGGGGAGGGCTTCAGGAAGCAAAAAATGGCTGTATTCGGTGTATAAGATGCACCAACATTTCCATGCTCTTTTGGTGGTGGTGGTGGGGGAAAGGTGCGTCTTATACTCCGAAAAATACAGCAAGTCTTTTCTACGATTAGCACTTGATGATGTTACCTAGTTTGGTAATGAAACGTCTGCAAAAAAACCCAATCAAACACAGGCTCCAAGGACCCTTCCAAAGACTTTTCCATTCACCATCACATGAAATTGCTCCTCCTCCTAAAGGTTGGCATTCTTGAGATTTTGCCAACAAGAGGTTGAGGGAAAACCAGGATTAAACAGCAGGCAGCATCATGCTTTCTTTGATAAAATAAAGTGAGGTTCAAATCAGAAGCTTGCATCCAAGATCTTAATTCCAATCTCTTTCTTTTTTTTGAAAAAAACAACAACAAAAAACAGCACCACAACACAAAAGAGAGCGTGTAACACGTCGACTTGTGTGACCCATCGTTTGGCAGATTTCCTGAACAGATCAGGAGGTGTGGGAAAGAGCACATTTGTACCTACCAATGTGGGAGCCCATGCTTTTGGTAGGCGAAAAAGAAACATACACATCTAATCTGCTGAATGATTTCTGGGATATGGTAAGTGTTAAATGTTATTGGAATTCTATTTCCTAGGTGAATGTGTAAAGTCTTAGAAGGATATTTAGTGTAGAGAGAAAAGAGTAATGAGATTTTTTTTAAAAAAAATAAATAATAATCTTTAGTTCTGAACTTTAGACTTTCTGAACCCATGTCCTCTCGGTATACTGAACCTCAACTCCATAATTTCATTTCTGAGCACTGAAATCCAATTTACATGAGCTCTGGCATAGGGAAAGCTCTTTTAGTGGTATTACCAGAGTGGAATTACTCCTTTTAAATAATTGAAAATGAGGGTTATGAAAACCAGCTATTCATTGTTGGACTAGGCTTTCTTCCTTATAATTGGATTTGGGATTGGAATCCAAATGTTTTTTTTTTTCCACTTGGAAAAAAGAATGAATATTGTATTGGTAAATATGTCACTCCTAAACTAGCATTATTTTGATAGGAGATCTTTCGCTTGCATAGCTTAAACATGTATGCAGCCTTGTAACGCTGCCATTTTGTAATTTGATTTCTAGTCCCCGCATTAATTTTATTGCCGTTTTAAAAATTTAGCAAATGGCTTATGCAACTTCAGCAATTAGGATGTTTTGTTTATAGAGGCATTTCCTTTTTTTTTTCCTCTGAGCTCTTGAGTGCAGAAATGATTTTTGAGAAGCTGTCACTTCATTCCCGTTTTAAGCCCAGGTGGAGCAAAGAGCATGGTGGACGTGAAGGAAGCTGTAATGCAGTGGTGGGAACTGCAGAAGTGGGATGAGATGTCCTCTTTGTCAAATTTGGTAGAAGTGAGCCCACTTGCTTTGGTAGATATCTGCATTTGGTCTGTTCTATGACCATTCAGACTGCAAGACTGAAATAGTCTCACTTAAATGTGGAAAATCTTTTGTAATTATGCAGTCCTATCTACTATAACTGCCCAATTATATTGTTTGGGAAGATGCCTTCTTAAGAGAAACTGCTTATAGGGAATAGAGCCAAACATTAATTTCTGACCTTTTAAAAACTTCTTTAAAACATATTAACTTTGCAAAACCTATACCATCCTTACCCCATAACAAGCTGATCCAGCTTTTCTTTATTCAGTGGATTGTCCTATTTTAACTCTGGAATATAAAGAAGAGTGCCATAAATCTAATGACCTGATAATTGCAAAGAAAAGAAAAATGCATCTTTAAGCGTGGATTTGTTTGTGTTTTTCAGATGCCATGAAACCGAGCAACGAACACCTTTTAATTTGTCTTGAAAGCAACTTCTTTTCATCATTCAGTATGGCTGAATAAATTATTCATTTTCGCATCCTTCCACTATTGAAGAAATGTTTTGTTTTAAAGTTAAATTAACTTAGGTTATATAATATATCTATATCTATATCAAATAATTATTCAATTATTGTATATTCTTTTGATAAGCGATTCTATTTCAAATAAAATGTGATAGCATCTATTTATTTATTTATCTTGTAGCATACCTGTGAAATTGATCCATATTATTTATCTTGGCAATACTGTTTTGCCAAATCTCGGGGATTACACTAAATTGCTGCCTTTCAAGGTATATATGTGTAAGAGGCGGTGTGCTATGCCTTGATGTAAAACATTTAACTGACATGAGTGTATAATATGTTTAAAATACATTTACAATATTGTATTTATTTGTGAATTTATGCAAGATTAAAAAAAGTATTTTAGATACACATAGATTGAGAAATGGATCTTTTATTTAAACCTTTCTTTAAAGGGTATTCTGCAGCTTTCTTTGGACCTAAGTTCAAAAGAATTGAGATAAAGTCTAGTACGGAATTTGGATTTTTCTATGAATTTGCTGGTGCTATAGAAAGGTAATAGACCAGCATTTGACACACTTGAGTTTGACACACTCAAGGCCCGGGAGCCTGATCCTGCCCATGGGGTGCTTAGATCTGGCCCGTGGCGCCACCCTGGAAACAGCAAAGGACCAGCCTACAGTGCTTCTGCCAGCAAAAATGGAGCTCGGTAGGATCTCCCGTAGCTCTCCCGAGCTCTGTCTTCATTGGCAGAGTGTTGCATGAGACTGTTGCAGCTGAAAATGGAGCTAGGGAACCCATTTTTGTTGTCAGAAGGCTTGGCAGTGGTGAAATTCAATTTTTTTTACTACTGGTTCTGTCGACGTGGGTTGGTGGATGTGGCAGGGGAAGGATATTGCAAAATCTCCACTTTCACCTCACTCGGGGATCAGCCAGAGGTTGTATTTGCCAATTCTCCTAACTGCTCAAAATTTCCGCTACTGGTTCTCCAGAACTTGTCAGAACCTGCTGCATTTCACCCCTGGCGCTCAGGCCAACCTCAGCCCCCCAAGGTCAAACAAGCCTGATGCGGACCTCAATGAAATCGAGTTTTACACCCCTGCAATAGACTATAGCATTTGAATGTACAGAATGAATAAATATACTTTTTTTTAAGTTGCATACATGAATCCAGATTTTGATTCCATGACTTCTCAGTCTAACACCCTTACGTCTGCATAGATTGTATTTTTCGGATTATAAGATGCACCTGAGTATAAGACGCAGCATGATTTTGAAAAGGTAAATTAAAAAATAATTTTTTGCACTCCGTAGGCCTCCCAAACCCTCTGCATGCCTCATTTTTTGCAAAAAAAAAAAAAAAACCCTCAAAAGGGCATTCAGAGCTTTGGGAGGATTGTAGAGTGCTCCTGGGTACTCCCCCCCAAAAGAGCAAAAAAAAAAAACCAGCCCTCCCCAGCCCTCAGGAGCACTATGCAAGCCTCCAAAACCCTTTGCACGTCCATTTTTGCAAAGGGCGCGGGGTTTCTGTAGGCCAAAAATGCTGTATTCAGTGTATAAATTCACCAGATTTTCACCCTCTTTTTTGAGGGAAAAAGGTGCGTCTTACACTCCAAAAAATATGGTAACTATTATGTGCCACCCTAAGACAAAGTATTCTATAGTGATATAGTATAGAGAAACCCGTAGTGTTTATCTTCAGTATTGTGAGCATAGATTAACAAAGAGCAGCCTGTGAAATACTGAAGGAAAATGCAGGCTTCTGTGATAATCTCTTACCTAAAATTCTACTATACGTGCACTTATTTTAGGATCAAACTATGAAGTATTTTAATAATAAACTACATAGTAACTCCGGGACTTTACATTTGTATAAAAAAGTGCAGGTTGGTTGGTGCAAACAACATTTTTCCTACTGGCCTCTTGATTTGGAATGTCCCAAATTAAGTTAATTTTCATCACATTAATTTCAGTGAGAAATTTAATATAAACAAAAAGATTCTTTGCAGGTGAAGCCCCTGCAGCACTCTAGGATCAAGGGCTTTGCAAAATGGGTAGATTATCCACCACATCATAGTTTCTCAGTTTAGAATTGTTCTGTTAATAAAACACCGATTCCTTCTCTTCTTCCTATATGCTCACAAGCTCTTGCAGTTTCAATAATCTCTTGCCTCAAAGGTTACTGCCTCAGTGGTTTAAAGCTCCATTCATTCCTTTTCAGGCCAGGAAAATAGCAATAGAACTTAGGCTTATATACCTCTTCATAGTATTTTATAGCCCTCTCTAAGTGGTTTTACAGAGTCTCAACAATCTGGGTCCTCATTTTACCCACCTCGGAAGGATGGAAGGCTGAGTTGCCCTTGAGTCAGGAAGACTCCAACTGTTGAACTGCTGGCAGCTGGCAGTCAACAGAAGTGGCCTGCAGTACTGTATTCGAACCACTGTGCCACCACTGATAGTAAAATCCTTTTTATCGTAAACAAGGTAGTCTCAATTATCTACTGTATCCTGATTTTGCAGTCTCTCAGTGATTCATTCAAAGGCTCAGATTTATTCAAAGAGTTAAATGACAATCAGATAGTTTAATAAATATACAGACATATGATAAACATTAGGAAATAAGGTTAGAAGAAATTCTCCATCATTTCTGCATCTGGCAAATATTTATTTATTTATTTATAAAATTTATATGGTTGCCCAACTCACTTTTGGTGACTGGTTTTTTATTTATATTATATATAAATATTTTATTATAATAAGTTTTATTATATTGTATTATAATAAAAATTTATTTTTTATTATAATAAATTGCTAAAAGGACATCTAATTGATTGAGTTTGGCTATTGATGAAAGCATAATCCTTAAAGCTCTTATGTTTAACATGATAGGCTTGTTTACAACTGCCCAACTGTTGATAGAGACATCACTGTAGGAACAGAAAAGAGTAGATATCTAGTGAATAATTTCAGTTATTGGATCTTCACTGCTGAAAATTCTATCAGGATTTCATAGATAACAGGTTTTATAAGAATAAATCCACTCCAGCCATTATGCTTTACCTGTCTGCATACCTTCTTTATCAGTGGTGGGATTCAACATTTTTTTACTACCGGTTCTTTGGGCGTGGATTGGTGGGCGTGGAGAGCGTGGATTGGTGGCCATGGCAGGGGAAGGATACTGTAAAATCTCCATTCCCTTCCAATCAGCTGGCACTCGGGAGGCAGAGAATAGATGGGGGTGGGGCCAGTCAGAGGTGGTATTTACCGGTTCTTCAAACTACTCAAAATTTTCGCCCAAAGA